>JAMKCH010040612.1:0-160736 GCA_023653785.1 Ophioderma brevispina | reverse complement strand
CGCCTACGAGGTCAGAAATACCTTTCCAAACACAAATTATAAATGAGCCTTGTGACCACAAGTGATTCTGAATTTTATATAATATAACAGATTTTAATGATTGTAATTGGTTCAAGAATTTGGTAGTCCAAAACAACTTTTCATAAATTACACTAATATTAAGATTACATGTATACTAATTGTAAACAAGCATGTCCATTAATCTCCACAAGAAGGTTGCAGTTCAACGAGGATATGGTCCTCACAGCGAAGACTCCAAAATGACAGCATGCAAAAGCACAATTAAAAATCCTCAGGTAATTATTCCAGTGGGTGGAATCTTCTTGTCCTGAAGGTAAACTTTTGTCCAGCAGTTCAAGACGACCAATGTTAAATTTTAAGTCCCTTCGACGATAATAAATCCACAGTTAATCAGGGCCAAGATAATCACCACGTTTCTATCGGTCCACAATTTGGAATCTGTATTTTGATTCCCAGCACTTTTGGCTTCAAAGGACGACAGTTATAGAATAATTACAGCAAATCTGGCTCACCGGAATTAATTAAAGATCCTGGCACTAGGGTACTGATGTCTGCTCCTTAATGCAGAGTAAAACGAGCTATCTTCTGCTACTTGTAGTAGGGGTGCTGGCAGAGGGTCCTCCAGTGATAGTATTTAACTTTTAGTCACAGAGCGATTCCCCGTTCTAACAATAAATCATACATCATTCATACATAAACATAACCTTACACAGCTGACAATCGGAATTCATCACCCGAATTACATTACTTCACATATATCATATTTCTGGGGAATCCCAGATCTTGCAATGTCTTGATCTTTTAAAGCATAAACAAGCTTCTAAGTTGTAGATCCTTGGGGAATTCCCCCACTTCCCCTATTGTGCAATTCTAAACAGGTGCACTTGCAAAAAACTCGGGGATATTCCCCTTTCTTTCTTTTTATAGTAGGTAAACAAAAATACTTTTCCCGTGAGTAATCCTCTTCTTCTTAAATAATTGTTGTTTTGTGTTTTGAGCATTATGCTTGTTTCCTACGCCCATAGGCTCTATTGTGACTGTAATTTTTTTTTTTTTTTTTTTTTAAAATTCAAAATTGCAAACTTCTTACAGATACGCCAAATTGAACCGTAAGAGTGGTTTACACATGGAATACTAGGGCCAACAGATCAGATCGTATATTTTTCGAGGGGTAAATGGCGGGCGGGGGGCAAGTTTGTGGATCAAGAAAAAATGCGACTTTATCAGACACCATGAACATGCAATTGAAGAGAAGAGACACAGGAACATTAGCTCACGGGGGTACATTCGGTCAATGCGGAAAAGGCAAATCACTGGGAAGCACCAAAAGGCCACAGGGAAGATGAAGGAGGGGAGAGGGGACACGAGGGGGGGGGAGAATCCATTTTAAAGGGGGAAATCATAGTGCTTGTGTCCATTACAAGATAGGGGGCATGAATACATAGATTTGGATCAAGAAAGGGGGTAACAGGGTCAAAATAGGCCAGGGTTTTAGAAACACACCACAGCGGTACACATTTTAAGGAATCTTGATGTATGAGCAGAAAGAAAGCACTCAATTGAGTACAATGGGCTGCGTCGTGCGCAAACCATTAAATCAGCAAATTTATCCCAATTGTATAATTATATGCTATTGCACAGGATAACTATAAAAAAACATGTCAAAGTCTCACCTTGAATAAATTGCGGATGTAGTTAAAACACAACAAGGGTAATCATAAGTGGAGGGGAGGAGGAAAACTGATCATTTGATTATAACTGGTTTTTTCGACTCCTCTACTTTGCTTTGCGTCAATGTTTGTAAGTCTTAAAACACTGTCATCCCAGTAGGAATTCCTTTGCAATGCAAAACAAGAGAGAATTTGCGTCTACCAGGATTGAAGGGTTAGTTAAGGGACAGAAAAGATTGATAGTTTTCATGCACATCAAGAAATGTGTACAGGATATAAAGGAAAAAAACTGGACCCCTTTTATACACAATGTTTAATGTAAGTAGAACATTGGATACTTATAGGCCCGCTAAATGTGAAAATGGGGATTTTTTTTTGTGTAAAGGAGTATATTTTAATTATCATGTCAGTATTAATCATATACGACAATATATCAATCAGGCTTACCAGATTAGGGTTATTAAAAAATGCATAAAATGGTTGTATTTGGTATTTATAAACAGAAAGGTAAATGACCTAAGATATGGCCCCAAAGATTGACCTTGTTGACCTTGAAGATGATTGGACGGTGGAGTCGGTTCAATAATCAGATTTAATTTAAACATTATGCCAAGTTTCCATTGCTTTTATAAAGAAGAGAAATGACAATCTTACAATCATGTCACTTATCTGCTTTTAAACTATATCCTTTGGTCCAAATTTACAGGAATCGGTGTTCAGTAACGAAATACAGGGGGGGTGGTACAAAACTGGCTCAGGTAGACGAGGGTTAATGAAATAAAAAAATATGTACTCATTCATTTTCCGATTCTTTGTCCTCATAGTTTTGAACAAAACAAACGTATGAATCAGTTTGAAGAAAAGCTACTCCTATAGGATTCTTGTTTCAAAAATGTGGCCACTTTAAAAACAAATGCCAAGTTATTACATCATACTAGGTTCTATCGGTCAAGATATAGATATGCACCAACAATGCTCAAGTTAGTTATTACATACAAACTAGGTATTATCGTTGTGAAGATTAAGATATGCACAAACAATTCTCAAGTTATTACATACATACTAGGTATTTCGTATCAAGATTAAAGATATGCACAAACAATTGGCTCAACTATTTGACAAAATAAATACTAGGTATTATCGTGTAAGATAAATATACTGCACAAAACACGCTCAAGTTATTACATTTACATACTAGGTATTATCCGTATCAAGATTAAACCATATGCACAAAACAATTCTCAAGTTATTACATACATATAGGTGTTTATCGTATCAAGATAAAGATATGCAACAAACAATGCTCAAGTTATTACATACCTACAGGTATATCGTCTCAAGATTAAGATATGCAAAACAAGCGCAAATTATTAAATAAATACTAGGTATTTACGTGTCAAGATTAACATATGCACAAACAATGCTCAAGTTATTTACATTACCACACTAGGTACATTATCGAATCAAGATTAATTCAATTTATGCACAAAAACAAGCTTAAAGTTATTACATACACACTAGGTGTTATCGTATCCAAGATTAAAGATATGCACAAAAATGCTCAAGTTATTACCTACATACTAGGTATTATCCGTGTCAAGATTTAAAGCTATGCCCACAAACCATGTCAATTATACATACATACTAGGTATATCGTTGTAAAGATTAAATATATGCACAAACAATGCTCAAAGTACTTACCTACACACTAGGTGTATTGATATCAAGGATATAGATAGCACAAAATGCTCAAGTATTACCAATACTTAGTATTATCGTGTAAGATTAAGCTAGGCACAAACAATGCTCCAGTTATACATACATACTAGGTATTATGTGTCAAGATTAAAGATATGCTCAAACACAGGCTCACGTTAGTTTTCATACATACTATGGTCTTATCCTATTAAGCATCTAAAGATATGCACAAACAATGCTCAAGTTTTTCATACATACTAGCGTATATCGGTCAAGATTAAAGATATGCACAAACAATGCTCATTTTGGAGAGAGCTGGATTTTGGAAAACATATGTAAGTTCAAGTGTCACCAAGTGTGTGCAAAGAAAGTCGTATCTGCAATGACTGACATATGTTATGTTTATACTAACGCTTCTATTTCAGCACAAAATTGATCAAAATTATCTCCGTTATGTCAGTTGGCTTTTGATTGGGAAATGATTCTTCAGGTGATGAAAGTTGCCCCCCTGTAATAACCATTTCAATCAGACGTAATGTTCACCCAATCACTTTTGATTACTGCGTATGGAATATCCGCAATGACGGGGAGAGCTTACTAAAGGAGGATTAAAATCAGGCGAGACACTGGTCGACGGAATGGTAGGTCCCGGGACCTGGGTTTATAGATGGGTAAACGGATCGGTGCGATTGTAGGGGGTGGGACACATTACTGAAAAAAAGGTCCAGGGTTAACAACTCTGGATACAAGGCCCGATAATCGTGTAGGACTAATTTGGACTTGAAACGTAAATGATGTTATATGAAGCTCATAAACACTTTCTTGCATTGCAATAAATATGATCTATGGCGAATTAAGTAGTTTTTTACACACACACACCAAAAAAAAAAAAAAAACAAATCGTTGGGAACTAGACTAGGTCCAGGGGATTTCAATAGAAGGAACCAAAATGTGGGAGAAGTTTTATTTTTATTTATTATTCGACATATTTATAGAGGGTAGCCAAGTTCATTGAACGATGCACTGCTTTCCACAAGGGCCCTCTCAGCTCAAATATAAAATACAATCAGACAATTACAATATGTAAATAATTCAAATATATATGCAGTTAAATAATATAACATTACAATTTTAATTTTTCTTTTTTTTTGTGTATAGTTAAAAAGTTAACATGAATACATTACTGTCGGGACATCTAATTTACAAATTAATTATGATAAACATACACGGGGTGTAACATATCTATAAACAACATAGCAAATGAAATAATTAAAGCAATAGATCATATAAATAACCACTAGTAAAGTGCACCCAAACATTTGTCCAAAATTTAAAAATAATACAAAAATCAGCTGACAATCTCGAAAATATGAAAATCATAAGAAAAGTATAAGACATTTCCCATTCTATATGTTGGCCAAAATGTAAACAACCCTAAAATAACCTATAAATTAAATACGCGCGAATATGGAAAAGGCTTCATCAGTAGTACACAATAATCTACCAAAAAAAACGTTCACGTAAAAAAAACACCACGTTTTAAAAACAAGAGTACCATCCGTATAAAGTTAATACGTGTAAAGAGAGCACCAAGTTTACTCAAGTGCGTCTGCCCCCTGGCAAACTTGGTCCCATTTTCCATTCTAATTTCTTTGTTGAGAATGTTTGTGACATTTTTCATAGAGGAACCATACTCATTAGAAGACCACAAGTGTTGATTTAAATAAATCCAAATGCATTTGTCTTAAGGTTATATTGGCAGTTTGAGTTGGAATTAGTATTCCTATTTCCTGTGTAAAGGGGCGTCTTGTCTACTTGATAACTTTTCAACTTTAATATTTCTTAGTTGGCGTTGTTTTTGTTTGGTGTCTTGGTTGTTGGAGATGTATTCAATACGGATAAAGTCAAATCTCCTTGTAACATCAATTTCTCCCCATTGAAAATGTGTTTCATCGGATCTGCAGTCGACTGTTCTATAGAAGGTATGTTGGTTATGAGTTAGGTGTAGAGTCTAAATCACGTATGTTTCTGGGTATTGTACCAGTCTTTCTGTGAGCTACCCTACAGGAAGAAGTGGTATAAAGGACATAGGAAGGTCCCGCGCTGCTGTGTATCACGTATGAAGAGGGGTTGTTTTTTTAACCCGGCATTATAGCATTAGCACTCTAGCATGAAAGATATAACTATATTTGGGTTGTTTGGAGGTTGATGCATGAAAACTGAGATTTCGTTTGCGTTGTAGAAGAAATGGGACCAAGTTTGCCAATGGGCCAGACGCACTTGAGTATAGTTGGTGCTCTATTTACATTTATGTAACTTTTTACCGGATGGTACTTTTTTTTTTAAAACTTGGTGTTTTTTACTGAACGGTGTTTTTATGGTAAAGATTTCCAGTTTATTTTGTGAACATCAATCAAAGCTATCAAAATGAGATTTATATAGATTTATTTATAGTTGGAATGAAATTTTTAGTGTTTTTGAATTAATATTTCCTTCAGTTACTGAGAGAGTCAGATTAAAGTTTCTGCAAGTTTAGGCCTTTTCACAAAAAAAAATATTAATTAAAAAGGGATTAATGGTGGAAGTGTATATTGGTCTGTCCCTTTTTGTGAAATACACGGTATTTTACATTTAAAAGAAAAACAAAAAGACGTATTTACCAACAGGACAGGTAGAAATTCTAAGGAAAACTCCAGGAATTTCTAACGATAAGCTTATAAAATAAAGATGCATCACTCAGATCATTTCAACTGGCGAAAAAGCGCATAAAAGACCCCGGAAAACCCCTAAACCAGGCTCGGAAAATAAACTAATAATACTAAATTTGGCAAGCGAAAGTGCTGAATCATGCGTTTTTTTCCTTGAAAATAGTGGATTCTGCAAACTATGAAACTTATGCTGAACAGGTAAAATTTAACATAACCGAAGAACGCATTGAATTTCACAATACCAGTGTTAGCCTTTGGCCTTAAAATAGGGTACTTAATTACCCAGATTCTGAAATAAAGTGCCCTATGATTTTATATCATATTTTGATTGAAATTCAAGCTAGAACCCGAGGTGTTGTTGTGACCAAAATGCACATATGAGGTTTTGACGGGGGACCACTTTTTACATATGAGGTTTTTCATTGGACCTCTGGAGTTACATATGAGGGTTTTTTCCCGCCCAGCAACGATATAGCAGTCCCATGGATGCAAAATGAGGTATGCAATGTATTCGTCAAGCGCTAGGCACAAAGTCATACAGCGATGACAGAATCAATTGCTAATACCTCATTGCATCACGGGACTTCTATATGAAAAGGCTACCCGTTTATTTGCTCCGTTGTCCTTGATAACTTTTAAACTAGTTTGTCTCGGTATGAAAGAAAAGAAGCAGTTCTCATACAAATAGATCGACGGCAACAATTTTCCCTGTGATATTAATTTTCGTTCAAATTGCGAGAAATCACGGATTATTTTAACTTAATGTGGCTCATTTGCGTTCCAGGTACGTTACTTTTAGAAGTTTGTACGAAATACTTCAAAGCAATAGATCTATTGTAGATGAATATTCATTAAAATCGAAACTGACAACCTTGGTGTTCCTGAAAATAAAATGAATACTAACAATACTCGACTTCATATTCAGTTCAATGCTCAGGGAGGGTTGACCGTTAGCCTAACAAATTAGTAAGAGAATGCCATCACAGGAAAATGAATACTACGCATAATTTTAATATGCCGAAAGTGGTGGGCCACAGGCTGACTCGAAACAGGAACCAACCCGACAAAACCACAAAAGTAAAATCAATGATGCATATCGCTTAGGAACCGCTACGCCACGGAGGAAGCTTGTAAACCTATCAAAAACGCGAATTGTTTGTATATGCTAGTGCGGGTTCATTAGTGATGTGAACAAAAGAATTACGTTAAACATATTTTCTTTGTATGAAGTCAATTGATTTCAATGTTAGCAGTACAAAGGCAATAGGAGGATAAAAAGAAAACATGTACTATTTTTTTCATATTTAATTTTGTAATAAAGGCTGTAGGTCTGTGAGACAGTTTTTTTAAAGTTTTCACATTTTGCCACTAATAATCGCTATACATGACCGTTTAAAAGCATTTGTAACTCGTGTTTCCGTGTCTAAATTCATATTCTGCTCATGAAAATGCACCAAATATACTTTGAGGGGAGAAATACAGGCTGAGGGCTATTATATTATGAGTAGTTTAGGGGTCGTAAAAGGTTAGTTTTGATAATAATTGTCACGGTGTGTGTCGACTTGTATCATGGATGTTCTAATGCTATTGTCTGTTTTTCGTATTTTTTGTGGTTTTGATTTAACAACTTGGTGGACAAACTACGTGTATCTGATTAAGATTTGGATAAGTTTTGTCTTGAACTATAGATGAATTATACTTAATTCCATAAATTCAATGGCCAAGGTGACCGTAAGTAAGAAAATTATCTTACTCTCGGGTAATTTTATGTGCTGAAAGTCGTGGGTTACCGCCGGACTCGAACCGACACAATAGACTATCCAAAAGTAAAATCAATAACGTGCAACGCTTAGACAGCTCGGCCACGTGGAAGCTTACACCATATTAACGCAAATTGTTGGAAATGATAGTTAAGTGATGGTCAGTAGTAATGTTGAACAAAAAGAATCCGTAAACGTCCTTTCTTTGAATAGAGTGAATTATCTTCAATATTATCACGAAAAGGCACATCATGAGGATAACTAGAAAATTATGTGTTAAGTGGAATAATCCAGTTCGTATAAAGGTGTAGTACTGTGGACCATTGTAGAGTTCCACTGACCACGTAATAAATCATTATAAGTGACCCGTTTGAAAGGTATTCTAATCATCGTTTCGTTTTCTTATTTCATAGTTGAACATGAAATGTGTCAAAATACTTTTGTGGGTTGTTGAAAATACATGCTATGTTGTGTATTGCGACGAGGTCAAGTGATTATTGATGATATTGCCACCTAGTGCTATTTCTCGTTAAACGCGGGCAAACAAAGGGAAGTTTTTTCTGTTAAGTAACTCACGGTGTGTGTGGTTTGTATCTTGGCCTGTTTAAGGATTTTTGGCTGGTTTTGGTGTTTTTTAGTTGTTATTATTAAAAATTGGTGGCAACTTACCGGTGTCTTAATGAGTTCTTTAAGGCGGGATTTAAAAACAGGTAAACTGGGCGAGTTTTTTTGTATGGTTTGAAATGTTATTCCACGTCGTGCACACCCGAATTTCTGAAAGTTCGACCACCCCAATCAGTCGGCTAAGACTGCAGGCAGAGGCAAAAATATAAACTATTGATTAAAAAAATAGATTAAATAATACGAAAGAACATTACGAGAACTAAATTATGATATTAAACATATCAAATTTGACCTTGGAATAAACTGAACTAGGCGCGTTATCGTTTGAAGAAACAAAATAACTAACTTTGGGTAAACATTCAGTATACCAACCCCTTAACCCTCGTCATTACCAAAGGAAAGGGGGTGGGGAGGGGTGGTGGTTACCACCCTAGTGAACTATGCTCCGGTAGCTAAAATTACCATAAGCTTCTAGGTTAATTGTTTTCTCATCCTTCTGGTCATTTTAGCGAAACATTGTGAAGGTAACACCTTACCATTGTTTGTGCATCTCTTTAATCTTGACCATCTAATAACATAGTATTTCTGTATATAACTTTGAGCATGGTTTGTGCATATCTTTATCTGGGACACGGTACTACCTGTATGTATGTAATATTGAGCATTGTTGTACAGATCTATAATCTGACACGTAATACTATTATGTATGTAAGTTAACTGAGCAGTTGTTTGTGCATAATCTATAATACTTGACACGAAATACATAGTAGTATGTAATAACTTACGCATTGTTGTGCAGATCTTTAATTGGACACGATAATACCTAGTATGTATGTAATAAATTGAGCATTGTGTGTGAATCTTTAATTTGATACGGCTAACACCTAGCATGTAGGTAATAACTTGAGCATTGTTTTGTGTATATCTTTATTTAATCTTGATACGATAATACCGACCTAGTATGTATGTAATAAAATGGATTTTTTGGATATCTTTAATCTTGACACGATTAAGAAATAGTAGAATGTAATAACTTGACCACTGTTTGTGCAATATTTTAATCTTGGACACGATAATTACCTAGTAGTGTGTAATAACCTTGAGCCGTGTCGTGTGCAGTATCTATAATATGACTCGATAATACCTAGTATGTATGTAATACTTGAGCATTGTTTGTGAAGCTTGATTAATATTGACACGATAATACTAGTATGTATGTAATAAAACGTGAGAATTGTTTGGCATATCTGTAAATCTTGACACGTTAATACCTAGTATGTATGTAATAACTTGAGCATTGTTTTGTACTATATCATAATCTTGCCATGAAACAACCTAGGTATGTATGTAATGAAATTGAGCATTGCTTGGGAATATCTATAATAGTGAACCCTATAAACCGAGTATGTATTGTAATAGATGGCGATGGTTTGTGCAATCTCTAATCTTGACACGATACACTAGTTGTATGTGTAATAACTTGAGCATTGGCTGTGCATATCTATAATCTGACCGAAACACCTAGTAGTATGTAATAACTTGAGATTTGTTGTGCATATCTTTATCTTGACACGATAATACCTGGTTGTATGTAATAACTTGAGAATTGTTTGTGCATATTCTGTAATCGTCACACGATAATTACCTAGTATGTATGAATAACTTGACATGTTTGTCATATCTATAATCTTGAAACGAAACACCTATGTAAAACTTGAGCATACTCTGTGCATATCTTGTAATCTTGAAAAGATACTACCTAGTATGGATGTAATAACTTGAGCATGTGTGGCATATCTTTAATCTCCACGATATACCCTAGATGTAGGTAATAACTGAGCATTGTTGTGAATATCTAAATCTTGACACGATAACACCTAGATGATGTAATAACTTGAAGCATTGTTTGTGATATCTTTAATTTGACACGATAATACCTAGTATGTATGTAATAACTTGAGCATTGTTTGTGCATATCTTTAATCTTCACACGATAATACCTAGTATGTATATGTAATAACTTGAGCATTGTTGTTGCAGATTCTATAATATTGAACCGATAAACTCCTAGTATGTATGTAATAACTTGAGCATGTTTGTGCATATCTTTAATCTTGATAACACGAATATAACTAGTATGTAGGTAATAACTTGAGCATATGTTTGTGCATATTTTTAATTTTCAACGATAAGACCTATGTATGTATGTAATAAATTGAGCATTGTTTGTCAGTATCTATATCTTGACACGATAATACCTATATGTATGTAATAACTTGAGCATGTTTGTGCATATCTTAATCTTGACACGATTAATACCAGTATGTATGTAATAATTGAGAAAGTGTGGGACATATTCTATTACTCTTTGACACGATAACTCCTAGTATGTATGTAATAAATTACACCTGAATTGAATAAAAATAAAAAATTTTGGAAACAAGATCCTATAGGAGGTAGCTTTATCCTTCAAACTGATGCATACTTGGCTTTGTTCAAAAACGATAGAGGACAAAGAGTCGGGTGAATTGAGTACAATATTTTTTCTTATTAACAAATGGTGTTGGATATATGAAAAGACTGTTACATGTGAACAAAACAATGTATTCGTATATGTACGTGTATTATGTAAATAATGTCAATGTTGTATATATCTAAAATAATACCACGCATAATTTCAGTCAAGCCACACGCTCTATTGCTCGGTTCAGCTCTACTCCACAAATTGGAATGACATGGGTGGTAAAAATACTGTGGAAAAAGTATACTTTAGGTCCCGGATACTGGTATATACCAGTATTGGGTCATTTCTAGGACATTCTGATCTTTTGTTTTAAAGGGACCGGTGCAGAACACTGGTAAATGGGGGTGATCCTACGGAGCCAGGCATTATCAACCTCTTCTAAGAGATACCTCGAAAGAGTTGACGAAAAGCAATTAAAACAGGGTGAGTCAAAAGATTTACACTCGGTTTTTTTTGATTTTTTTCTACATGCAGTGGAAATTCTACTGAATATATTGACTCTCACATACAAGACAAGATTATTTCCCCTACAAGAATTTTGAATTTTGAATTTTTGAAGTTTTTTTTTTTTTTTTTTTTTTTTTTTTTAAATTACCCATTTTTTTCACTCTGTCCACGAATCACTGTAGCATGTTATGGAATATGGCCAAAGAAACTTTGATGATTACGACAAGTACATCATGGACTCTTTTGTTTGCTTTGATACCTCTGTGTAAACCTTTTCAAATGATCAAAGTGTCACTTTTCATATTCTGATAACAAGAAAAAACTTTTGGAATCATCACCCAAACTTTGAAGCATTATTTCAATAAATGTTCGAAATTGTTCTCGTATCTTTTCGTGGAAACTTTTTGATGCAAATATGTATAGTATCCTATCAATATCAACCGGTTGACGCACGTTTTACCGACGTCTTCGTATACTGCATGGGGTGGGTGGGGGCTACTTTTGGGAATTGATATTTGAACATACACCCATTCTATGTCTATCTGTCTTTCCCTTTACAGCTCAATCCTTTACTCTCCCTTCCTCTCTTTTCTTTTCTTTCTTCCTTTTCGCTTTTCCTGATTTCCCACTTTCCTGCTTTACCGGTAGTGAGCTTATTATCCTTGTCAACGCTCCCCCCCCCCCCACCCCATGTTTATGCTACTGTCATTGACTACTAATTGGTAGAAGAAAAGATTATCACAAGGTCGTACGAGATTTTGGTTTGGTTACCATTTTAGAAAAACAAGGTTATTAAGCATTTAGACGTCAGTAACTCAATGGCTTTGCTGCTGTGGACGTGTAGAATTTTACAACCGTGGTCAATATGGTTTTTGGCGGTTTTTCGTTAATTTACCAGATATACTTTATACGAAAAGGTAAAATTTTGATTTTTTTACCAAGTGACAGTGGAGATTAATAAGCTATCGTCTTCATTGTAACAAATCAATTTCTAAAGCTTGTTAAGTATTTTTAATAGTTATATTCTGAAATCGAAAGTGTAAATCTGTTGAATACCCTTAGAGCAGAAGGAACTGATGAAGACGCAAAAGAAAGTGAATTGGTCACAACATATGGGCAACAAGGTTACAAGTTTAGGTTGCCATTTGTCGATGGATAAGCGGTATACGGATTTGCTGTGCACCTACGATGTGCGTTGTGACTGGTCCAATGTTATCAAGAACATGTAAGATAAGAAAGGACTCAAAGTATTATTAGACATGCTAAGAATTATTATAAATGCGTGAATTCTTTGAATAAGATAAATAAATAAAACGGTACTAACAAGTTCGGACAAAATGCTAAAAGAGGTTAATTTGGTATCAATGAACACCCCAAAGACACTCGAAATATTGTCCTGCATATTGATGGTTAACAAGCTTTGAGAACAACGTTGTTGCAAATCAATTTTTATGACGTTGCCGCGGACACGTCCATGATATTAGCGAGGATTTTGTCTACGATTTGCATTAAAACAATGTTAAAAGAGCACTGGTTTGGATGGCTTACCATCGCGTTTCCTTGGGCCTGCAGAAATATCATAAAGTCCAATTGCATCAATTATAAATCTCTCCATCAGGAATGTGCGATTCCCTAGCGAGATGGAAAGTAAAGTTAAAACGTGTACACAAAGAACGCCCAGATATGAAATCATATTGTATTGAAAGTTCAAGTCCCATTCCCTACTAAGATAGGGTCAAGTTCATTCTTAGTAAATTGCCTTTCTCCAAAATCCTTTGTATAGGGAGGGTAGGAGGGTTGACCTTTTTTTTCAAAGCCACCTGGATGGGGACAGTTTATGGTCCAGGTGATTTTCTTGTTTTCACAAAATAGATGTTGTGTAAATACTAATGCTTAGGTCACATACTGTAGGTGACTTAAAAGAATTACCCATCATCCCAATTCCTAAATTTCATTTTCAACGACAAATTTTGGGTATATATCAGAGATGTTTACAGAACGGTTTGTAAACAATTAAAAAACATGTTTAAAAAGGTAAACACTTTTCTAAACACATTTTTAAGCATGTTCAGGAGCTACAGTCGTATGTCAAATTATCAAACACTATAGTGTGCAATTTCTGAACACCTATCCGTACCTGTACATAACGTTTTTTAAACATTGTGTGCACCCATCACTATCTAAACAATGGGGCTCTCAACTCGGCCAAATCAATCTGCACTTGGAAAAAGTACACGAATCTAGGACATTTTGATTGAAGTTCCCGTGTGGCGAAGATTTTGTCAACGATGATTGTACATCATTATTTAGCAAAGATCTCAACAAGAGGCAACGCCTCCAATAATGCTGCTCGAATGGTCTTTACTGTTGGGCGCAGAACAGATGCTCCCACTCTCCTGCAGACCTGCACTGCTCCGTGGCTCCCTATTCGCCAACATTTACTGTTAAATTCTTCGGTATGTTAAATCTTTGCATACCAACTCCCCTTATATCTCGGACTATTTCATCATTCCTGAACCGGCTTGTATATGCGCTCCACCCTCTTACGAAATCGTACTTGCTATTTCGCTATTCCAAGACTCAGTAATAGAAACAGTGGTATAACAGATTTCACATTGCAACCACTATGGCATGAAATTCCTTACCTGTGGACATATCATCTGCAATTACTACATCACAGTTTAAGTCTAACTACAGACCCTTCCTGTTTTTCTCCTTGTTGATTGCCATTTGTGTATATTTTTGTAGGCGCCATGGTATCTTTTTGGTGAATGGCGCCATAAATGCCTGACATGTATGTCTTGTAATGAATTAAACCATCTTAACATCGCAAAGAGCACTGGTTTGGATGGCTTACCATCCGCTTTCCTTGGGCATGCTCGTTAGAGAGTCCCAATTGCATCAAGGCTAAATCTTTCCGTCAGGAATGTGGCCATTTCTATGAGATGAAAATAAGCTAAAGTTTAAACATACAGTGCACACAATAAAAAGCATATTATGACTCATATATTATTGAAATTTCACTGTTCCCCGTCCCGATTCTTAAAGTTCCTAAACACATGTTTATACATGTTCATGAGCTTACATTGTATGTCCAAATTATCAAACACTATAGTGGTGCAATTTTCGAACACCTATCTGTATCTAGCTGTACATAACATTTCTAAACATTGGTGTGCCAATCACTCCTAAAAAATGGGCTCTCCACACGGACAAATTAAGTCTGACTCAGAGATTTCGAATATTATTTTTTTGTTTAATAATAACAAATTCCAAACTAGAACGAAGAGATAGTTATACGTAAAATGCACAATTCCAAATTTGAAATGATCGATTTTTCGTTTTTGATGCATTTTGATGCATTATTTTGGGGTCATTTGAAGCCTTCCGCGCGGCCCTGTTAAGTCACATCACACCTGTTGTGGCTAACTGATTCACAACTTAAGGTCCAAACAACCATCGTGTTTTAACACCACATGAACAGCTTGAAGGACCCACCCTCATTCAATAAGGCGGCTGAACTACTCACAGAGGAACTTTGCTTATGGCAAGCACCAAATTTTGTAGCCTTCCTGCAGCTTAACGTTGAGGGTCTCACCCATGCTAAACGTGACATCATCTTACAGCTCTCCCAGGGAGAAACATGATTCATCCTCCTCCTTCAAGAAACTCAACTGCGAATCTGAAGAGAGAAGCTGCAATCGAAGGTTGTTGACCTTATTTTGCTTCATTCCGCACAACAGGCAAGGGATCGCTTCCTAGTTATCAAGGCATACAGTGAGATCAACCCGCAATCTTCAATTAATTCGCCGATCCAGTTAAAATTTGAAGCAATGGTGAACCCCACTCACCAACTCTAAACCACCAACCAGCTGAGGCAGACTTCAACTCCCCTTCCAGTAGTTCAGCGGAGCTCCTTCGTCTGCGGAGATTTCAACTGTAAAATACAGCATGGGGATACTCCAATACTGACAAGAATGGAAAAGCGGCTCTTGAATGGACTGAAGCCCAAGACCTCCAACTGCTTTTGATAGTAATGGATCCACCTACCTTCTTTTCAAGCAGTCATGGGACGTGGACCCGTCCCGACCTGTCAACAGTCACCATCGACATCCGAGTCACCCGCTGCTCCAGAACGGTCCTTCCCACTTTCCTAGCTCAGGTCATTTCCCTATCCTGGTCACCAGTGACCTCAAGGTCACAATCCCCAGCCTCTACAGAAAGAGATGGAATTCAGGAAAGCCAACTGGTCCAGTTCAAACAACTCACGCAGCGAACTGTCATCCACCCTGTGCAGACTACCGGCTTCAGCTAACATCAACGATGCATTTTCTGACTTCCTCTTCTGCTCCATGCCCCCAAGCAGCTAAATGTTCCGCTTCTCAAGAGGCAGAAGGAATCCCTACACCCCCTGTTGGGACACGGAATGCGACGAGTTAAACAAAGCGTATTGTAATACCAGCTGCATTACTGAGAGAACACAAAGGGTAACCAGCTTACGGGATCTGCTTGCCAAAGAGAACCACCAGAAATGGGAGGAGGAGATATCCCAATATCAACTTTACCCACTCAAGAGCCCAAGGCCTGGAACCCCATCAACAAGCTCACCGGGCCTAGCTTGTCCAGTTAGCAGTGTCCTGTCTCTGCAAACTCGATCCGCTCAGCGTACTTGTCAACAATGGAAAGTGCAAGACCACACTCCACAGGCGGGGGCCCACTCTCGTTCTGTTAATGCTAAGATTAAGACATCTTCACAAACCTCTCCACCGTCAATCCCCATGTCCCAACCATTCAACTACGATTAGATCACCGAAGCAATTAAGTTCACAAGATGGGAAGCCCTGTCAATGACAACATCCATACCGAATTCTTTGAAGAATATGGGCAACCCGAGCTGGTGCGATGGCCCACCCTCCTTCTACTTGCATGGGAACATCAAAACTATTCCCTCCAGGGAAGACTTCAAAGGTCTTGCAATCCTGAAGCCCAAGACCAACAAACGACCCCAAGAGTTACAGACCCCGCTCGCTACTATCTATCTCACATCTATAAGCTGCATGGGAGACTGATACTCGGTAGAATCAATGATACGGTCGAGGCAAATTTAACCCCTCACCCAGCTGATTTCGAAGAGGGTAAGTTCAAACACTGACCAGATAGCAAGACAAGTTAATGACATCGAGACAGCCCAGAAGAAGCAGAAGTTGTTGGAGCAGTCTTCATTGACCTAACTGCTGCGTACGATACGTTCTGGCACCGAGGACCTCTACCTCAGCTACTCAAAATCTTCCCTGATGTCAAGATGTCAAGTTCATATGCTGCTCAGCAAAGGACAGATCTTTCGTCCTGGAGACATCAAAGGGCAACGCAGTAGTAAGGCAAACTCGGAATGGTGTCCCACAGGCTCTGTCCTGGCACCCAGTCTCTTCCACATCTACGTCTCAGATATGCCAAATGGGATGCTCTCAGTACTCCTACGCAGACAGCCACGGCACATTGGAATAAGCTGCGGACTCCTTTGGAGTCCTTAGAAACAGGCTGCAGAAAGAACCTAATCACTGTAAGCCATTCTGCCACCGATGGCACATTGAAACTCAGCAAACCCAAGACCGTCAGCTCTGTTTCAACTGGCAAATCGATGCGCAAAAAGAGAACGAAACATCACTATAGATGGAGAGAAAACTGTCATATGACCCACACCGAAGTACCTTGGCGTCAACAATGGACAGCAGCCTATACTTTCAATCAAACACACCAAGGCAGTCGCTCCAAGACGCAGTTAGTGTCAGACCTCCTACAGAAGGCTCGCAGAACTGGATGGGGTGCATCCTTGACACCTTACATACATTAACTGTTTCTTTGGCATACTCCACGCTGAATAACGCTGCACAGTATGGAGTCAACAGGTACATTCAAACAAGATTGATGTCGTTCGAATGATGCAATGAGGCTTGTTAGTGGTTGCCCTTTTGGCAACGCCTGTCGAAGACTACCAATTCGGTCGGGCATAGCCTCTGCAAATCTTAGGAGGAACCTTAGACGATCAACTTCGCAAGAAATGTGATGAACCTGGTAGTCTAATCCCACCACCCAACACATTGAGGATCAGAGAATTCCAAGGATTCACTTTGCTCCCCAATCCATGACACTGCAGGGCACAGTATCCCTATCGATCATCTGGGTCAAGACAGATGGTTTGAGCAATGGTCATCCTCTAACTTAAACCTAAAGCAGTTTGTGGACAAGCCCATCTAGCAAGCCAAAGGCCAGATGACCTTGATAGGAAAGCATGGGTCAACCTCAACCAAGACTCAGAAACTGGGTTGGTGCGTACTAACGGGAACTTCCTTCACGGGGTCGGGGTGGAACCATCACCAAACTGCGATTGTGGAGATGCCCCAACCACTTGCCACATCATAGATGACTGGAGTTTTTACAGTCCCCAAGAGGAATTCTTCCAGGCCTGATCAACCTAAATGATGAAACTATCAGCTGGTTAAAGACGGGATTTCCACTGTGATTTTGGACTTGCACGAACGAACCGAATTAAACTTATGTGTAGTCTTACGTCCCACATAGGATACTGTGTATAACAAAAATTCCGGATCCGGATTTTTATAACAAAGTTGTGATTTCTACATGAAGGAGTGGCATTTTAAGCTTAGCCATTTCACACAAAACATAATGATTAGTATAAAGACAAGCTTATGTAATGCAAAGACAAACCGATTTAATTATTTTGGAAATTGAGGACGACCCTCTTCTTCTGAAATCTCTGAGTCGGGGCCTTTAAATCGCCTTCGTAAAAGTACTAAATCTAGTCATTTAAATTTGAAGCTCCTGTGTGGCGAGGATTTTGTCTACGATGAATAAAACAATCTTACCATCCGAAAGTACGATTAAAATCGCAAAGAGCACTGGTTTGGATGGCTTCCTTTTTCAAGGAGAGACCTACCATTCCTTAAAACTGTCCGCCGTTCGCCGTCCATTTCTGTTCCGTAGCAAATCTCGAAAACCGTATGCCCTAGTTGATGATATTTTGGGTGAGTAGGTAGGGTTGAAGCTGAACTGGTGCTGGGTACAATTTGAATCAAAACTATGCAAGGTCATCAAGGTCCGTTTTGAGGTCAAGGTCGTAACTCATGAACCCTGACCCACATGGATTAAACTTAGACAATAGAAAGTACTTGAACAAGGGCAAGGTCAGTCAAGGCCAAAGGGCTTCAAGGTCAATTTTCAAAATGGTCAAAAAGTTGCCTTTAAAGATACATTAAAGGTAAAAAACTATCCAAAGGTCTCCAAGGTCATCCAGGTCATGTAAGAAGGTCATAGCCAGTCAAGGTCATAGCCATAAATTTCTGTCCTGAATCAAGCCCTAATTTGCATTATTCAATGCGTTTTTTTTTTTATTTTAATTATATCCTCCTAAAAACCGTAAGGGCTAGCTTAATGAACTTTGGGGGGGGGGGGGGGTGCGGTGAAGGTAATTCAAGGTCAATTTCAAAATTGTTCAAAAAGTTGACCTGAGGTCATCCAAGTTGCAGCTTCCTTCTGATTACCAGACATAGGTCGGCGACCGGTTTGTGACCATAGCATATAGCAGTTTGAGAAATTAAACGTTGTAAACATACCTCGTCCCTTTTCTTTGGGTGTTAAAAAGTGTAACAAATGTCAAATATTTGTCATACTACAAATTTATAGGAAACATAATTATGAGCAATGTTGAATTTTTCTGAAACTTTGAAGTTGTAGCTTTCTTATATTATAAACAGCTTGCAATGAGAATGTATCGTAAGTGTCAAAATATGTCATCAGAACACTAGCGTCTGCATATGTCTCGGCAAAATTTGCAGTTAATAAGGACAGTGGGTCTGGTGCAGAAAGTCCGTAATTCTTGACAAATAACAGAAATAAGCACAGGGAAATATACATATTTGAATGAAATTATCTCGAGATTAAAATAAGCAAATTGATCAGAATAAATAAAATAGGCTAGTAAATCTGTTGGATTTGAGTATAACAAAATTGCAGTACCACAAGAGTTTGGTGTTGAAATAAATGTGATGACTCCCAAACAACATTATCAAAATGTGGAAATGTAAGCCTTGTCAAAGTTTGTTAATTGATTTCATTAAAACAAAAGGGTGCAAAAAACAAGGGTTGTGAAATTTTCAAAAATTGGTCAAATCTTGTTCAAAACCTCACCAACATGTTCCTCTCATCACAATGAAGCAGAAAAAGTATACTTTTACTTATGTCTGAAATATGGTTCTGGAGTTATAGCCAAAAATGTGAAAGGTCATATCAGAGGTCACGGAGCTGGCCCTATGGGAGTCCAAAATTGTCCTACATTTTGAATATGTTGTTCGCGAGGTCATCAACAGTTAATTTCAACCAAAAAAAAATTGTTGCAATTTTGTCCACGTACCCCCATGAATTTTCATAGGTTAACTAGTCTAAAACGGCATTTTAAAGCTTGTAGTTATTCCGTTTCATTAATGTACCATTATATTAAACTATTGTGTTTTGTTTCGTTACCAGTTACGGAGGGTGATTTTACTGAAACATACTGTAAAGTCATTCGGTGTTGCTATCGGTTGTTTTTGTTTCATAGTTATTTGCGATTAACTTTAAATTAATGATTAATCAGAATAATTAAGCTTAATTCTTAAATATGTTTTACAATTAACCTCCAAGTACATACCATAATTATAGCAAAACCAGCAAATCCACTCAAACCTGACCAAAGTGATACCCTGGTCACATAACCTTGCGGCGAGGTTACGATGTGTTTACGGCGTCAATTCAGCAGACGCCGATAGGACACTGGCCGGTGTCCAGACGGTGCCCGTGAGCCGTAGAGACGCGAAGCATGTCGCAAGCATGGGCGTCAATCGGTGGGGGACGAGGGGGATATGCCCCCACGTTTTGTGGGCTGGGGGACACAATATCAAAAGTCCCCCCATGCATAATTTGACTAAGGCCTATCGGCTCACTTACCAAAAGTGGATCCAACCCCCCTCCCCCCGTCGAAAAAAAAAATGCGACAATGACACTTATTTTCGGCAAATACACTGTAACCCATAAAATTTCCAAAATGGATTTGACGCTTTGCGGTACTACAAATGTGCACCAGACTCATTAACTCCATCGAATTTAGAGAAAAGTTATTCTTCTCAAAACATATAAAAATAGGCTTACGATTACGATGACTTTGCGATGGTCTTTTTCTTTGAACTAGAATTTTAATGATTCAAAACTTAAACGCGCGGCCGACTCGCGTCGCGTCTGGTGGACCACCATGTTTTTATGCTATATACAAATAAATATCGTCGTTGGGCAGGAAAAAATGTGCATTTGACCTCTAAGAGCAAAACCTCATATGTGCATTTTCGGTAATACCGACAAAACGACGGACCTGTTTGGCGATAAAATAGATCTTACGTACTTCTAAAAACATCACCTCATCATTTCCACCAACTTGATTTGACCAAACACTGGACAATAGGTTGGTTTGTCCATGTTACCGGAGTTGCACATATGAGGTTTTGCCTTTGACCATTCAAATTACATATGAGGTTTTCCTGCCCAGCGACGATATGAAAATGACGAATTTGAGCAAATAACACATTAACGTTTCAATTCTAGGTTTGTACTTTTATAAAAATGTGAAAAACACTCCGGACTTATTTACCATTTTTTTTGTGTGTACTTTTAACATGTTTAGTTAGTTAGACCAAAGTTTTAAATCCGGTTTTGTCCCCGTAAACGAGGGTGGCCGGATGAATGTTTGAATGTCCATTGAAGAGGAGGTAGTGTTCTTCCCACAAATGTATTCTTCCAATACAGTTTTTGGATTGGTTGTCACATTAAGTTATAGTGACAAGAGTACCCAAATGAACATAACTCATTCCAATCTTGCAATTTAAGTACTTTTGTAACTATAAATTCCTGTGACAACCAATGCAAAATTGTTATTGGAAGAAATGCATTGTGGGAAGAACACTATAGCTCCTCTTAGTCCTTTCAATACATGGGAGTGAAGTAGTTGTTTTCATGTATAAATAATCAGGAAATGAACTGAGCTTGACCAATCGTCTTCAGAGCTGCAACGAGAGATATCGGGGCATCCGTATTTTCTGTCATATGTAGTGCTTCCATAGATTAGACACTCAATAGCTTTCTTACCTTTTATTTGGCTACAACAATGTCTTAAAAGTGAATACAGAAGGTGATTTTCATATGCTTATATTTCATCATAAAGCATAGGTTGAATTTCCTATTTGCTCCTACAGGAAATTAGAAACTTCTCAATTTTTACCGCTTCCTTTCAGATGGGGATGTTTTTGATAGAAAAAATCACATCAGTGCAAAAATCAGAATTTTCACATTTTTCGGAACACCTTTTATGTGAAATCTCTCGTTTTACCTTTAATCTTGAATATTTACACAGTAAATATAAGGAGTGATTTCATGCCGAGTTGAGTAGGTGGAGTAAAAAAAAGTAACATCCACTCTCTGACGGAGTAAAACTTACTCGGCTGTGGATGAGTAAGTCTTACTCAGTCATGAATGAGTAAGATTTGTTCCAAATTGTAATTTTGTAATCTTCAAATAGAGTAAGCTGCTCCTCAACCATACTGAGCATCGATTACTCTAAATGGAGTATTCCCCTTTTTACCACCAAAAAGAGTAAGATTTTACTCAACATTGATTAATTATTTTTTTACAGTGTACGACCAAGAACTAAAGAAACCAACCAAGTCATCGATATTGAAAGAGCGCCATCCCTACCCGTTTTGCCCCTTTAAGGGGTGTTAAGGGGTAATATAGAAGACCTCTATGGACTAGGTGATCACCCTCTTATCATTCATCATGTGGCGTGCAGTAAGAATTATGTGTTTTTGAATAATTATCACCTTGTATTGTAATCAAACAAAAGTTTAAAAACTCCCCCGTGTTTCGATGTACACGCGATAGTTAAAAATTGAGTCTATTCTTATTCACAACGTTACGGTTGTGCGATTGAATCCGATTTAGCATTGACTGTGATTGCAACGCTGTGGTATGTTTACAGTTCTTTTAATTTGGCCATGACTTGGTGAAAATTTAAGAAAGTTGCCAGGGTAAGGAAGTAACTGGTTAGCGTCGGAGATTTTTTTTTCCGTTTCATGTTGAATATTATAGCTTTCCGGCCGATTCACAATTTACGTGTTCAATTTTATATACGGGCCATTCTTTTTCGCGCGAAATTAAACGATGATTATTGTATATTGGTATTTCAATTAAGCAAAATGTCAATTCATGTTTTCTATTTAGCCATTGAGAAACCAAAAATGAAAAATTTTCTTTTGAATTAAAAGATTCCTTCCTCAGCATTTCGGTATTGAACAATATTATAGAGCCTATACATAGACGAATGGAATTAAAATAATCTAGTGATAGCCTTATTTAGAAAGAAAAGCAAAATGTAGGCCAAAATTCAATTCTGACATGAACGCATGATTATACGTATTTTTTAAAGTTTTTAATAATGTCAACTTATTTATACCTAAACTGTTTTCAGTTAGAGGCTTCATTTCAACTTTTATATAATCATCCTAATCAGTCTAGCAAAAAGTTGCTCATAAAAATACGGAGGCCTTTAAAAGACAATATCAGTATCAATGTTGAGCATGATATATATATAGAAAGAAAAATTAAGAAGATGGCAGCGATGTATAAAATGATAAGTCGAGTCAAATACAGTGATAAGCTGAAGTTAAACGGCAAACATTTCATTGCGATATGAAGCAACTTAACAAAATGAAGTTATAAGCTTTACAGAGTTTTTTTCTGAAAAATGTACATTCTAATTTGAGAATTCAAATACTCTCTAAATTTGTTAGATTCAAATAAAGGACATTTCTGAATCTGAATTTTGATAAAATTGTTCAATCTATGAGATTTATATTTCAATGTACTTTGATTTAACTTGGATTTGTCCCTGATAGCAATCCAATTAGATTGATTTTAATCTAAGACATTTAGAGAGTAGTCATGTAAATTAAAATACTGTCATAAAGACAAATGCTTAGTGTGTTAGAAAAGTTTGAAAGCATATTTTACAATACCAATTTATCGGTGCGCGGAAAATGCGGAATTGCCGCAAATCGCGTTTCCTAATCACTGATTCTCTAGACTCTGTAAAAGTTAGCCAAATCCCTGAAAATTCCATAAATTCTGACCACAAAATAAAATATCAAAACACAACTTGTCTCTGGAGAATAACAATACAACTTTAAGTAAACTTCTACTCTTCAGAAATTTTGTCTGAGAAAATTCAAGAAAATTGCCCGATATAGGTTTTTTTACATTTGGCCTACTTACGAAATGCGACTAAGCCCGACCAAGATACGTTTTTATATGGATTCCTTTTCTCCTTTTTACACCATTCACGCTGCCAACATCTCTATTTCTTTCAAGAATTTACCGCTGTATTCAAATTTAAGTGTTTTTCAGTATTGGAGGAATCTAAAAGGTTTTATATGTATAAACGCGACTCTCTGAGACTGAATTTACTGATTAATGGATGAATATTGAAATACTTTTCTCTAAATTGTCCGTACGATATTTATTTTTATGACAGGTTTTATGTAAAAATGGAAGAGCATTATATACAACGCATTCTCACAGATTTTATATATGTAGAGGAAAAAACACGACTCTCTTGGACTGAATTTGCAACATTAGACATGTTTAACAGAACGAGCATATCATTCTCTCCCATCTCTACAGGATCTAAATTGTGCGTATTAGGGAATTTAAATTTTATGATAAGATTTATTCAATTTTTCAATAGCAGAAATAAAATTGGTGTCTAGCGTTGGTTTCCCCTAAGGAATTATAATGTGATAACGGCCCCTCCGAAGGACGGGATATTCTCATGGTTCATTTGCCAAAGTACAAATGAACCACGGGGAGAGCGGAACTCTAGGTTTAATGGTGCAACGAGAGATTTGACATTTACAGGTGTCCCTAAAATATGAAAATTCTGATTTTTGCACCAATGTAAAGCTTTTTATAAAGAATGTTCCCATGTGAAAGGAATAAGCTGAAAAATATTTTGCTGAAAAAAATTGTGAAATTTCTTATTTCGTATAGAAGCATATACTAAATTCAGCCTATGTTTTATATTGAAATTAAGCAAATGAAAATCGCCTTTTGTTTTCACTTTTAAGGCATTTCTGTAACCAAAGACAAGGTAAGAAATCTATTGGGGTCTTATCTATATGAAATCACTACATGTGACACAATACATGGGTGCCCCAAAACCTCTCGTTGCACCTTTAATCAATAGCTATTCTACATATTAAATCCAGAATTTAGTACCCGGTTAAATCCCAGCTAGTGGTCTTACCGGGGTTTGAACCAGGGACCTCCTGTACCAAAGACAAGTGGGCCACACTCTCCCAGACATGTGATTCAGACATGTGATTCCCAGACATGCGAAACAAAGCATAACCCATCAACTAGATTTTAAGACCCACTTGCAAATTTCAAAATGGTTCTATCAAATTTGCATAAGAAAAGAAGTGTTTTGGAAAGTGAATATTGCAGTGGTTTTCCGCTTCGCGCGGGATAGGGACCGCACCCACCCCCGCGCTGCTTGATATATGAACTTTTCATGAACATATAAATATGTGAATAATTAAAACAAGACCTGACCCATCAACTAGATTTTAAGACGGTTGATCATACCTGGAAGCAGTAAACCACTTGTAAATTTCAAATTGTTTCTATCAAATTTGCATTACAATATGCGTTTTGGAAAGTGAACATTGTCGGGGTTGGGGACATCCCCTCCCGCATTTAACCCTAGCGTACCTTAATATATATGAACTCTCCATGGACTCCGAAGCCATCAACTATTTTTTTCTTTTTAACACTGCTTATCGTACCTGTAAGCATTTGATGCTTATAGGTATCGCAATCATTCACCGTTGTCATACCGATGTCATACCGGCGTTGCGGGGTTGCGGCGTTGCGGCTTCTTGCGGCTTATAAGACCAGGGTGTAAACCTAGCCATTCTTGTTAAACACGAAGCACTGTCATAGATGCTCTCATAGTGAAAGGTTTGAGTTAAAGTAGGAACCAGTCATATTGCTTTATTTCATTATAAAACAACTACTAAATAAGAATCTCAGGTGACAAAAATGTAATTTGTAAACACAATTACAAGTTAATTATAGTATAATCGTGAAATGCAGTAAAAAACGGAGTTTGTGAGATACAGTGTGTATCAAAATGATTAGTACTCAACTTTGTGATTTTCTTACACAAAACCTATAAATGTTAACATAACTTTGTTCACAGATATATATAAAAAAAAATTAATAGCTAATTGAAAACAAGAAATTTGAAAATTGATGCACGCAATCGGGAGTTACGTCAGAAATGAAAAATAGGAAATATAAATAATGTCTTTTTACAAACTCGCCACGGGTAATAAATGGCTTATGCCAAAACAAGATATCAAAATTGCAAGTGTTTACATGTGATCAGTCATGTGGAACAGCCAAAGACATTTGAAGTAAAATTGCTTCTCATGCGGCATAAAGGCCACAAATTATTAGGAAACGGGCAGAATGAACGTTGTGTGGTGTTTTTGCTAGGCAATTTTCAAATTGAATCGATATAAGTGTATGATTTGTCAATTTGCAACATCAGAAAGTTATCGTTAAATGACAATCAGAAGCAATTTAGGCATCACACAGAATAGAAGAATAAATGCAAGATAAACATCAATAAAGATTTTAATAGATTAAGCATTTCTGCAAATTATTTACTGCCATGACAAGGCTTATTTTGTGAAGAAAAATGTATAGAGACATCTTTATTTACATAAAGACAGGTAATATTTCCATTTAAAAGATAGGTTACAATTTCTATTAAATCAATAGTAAGTATTTAGTATAAGTTCTTTCCTTATGAAATGAGAAGTCAAACAGGGCTTTCAACATTAGATTTTGGCAATTTTTAAAGTAAAATTACATTTTAAGGTAGAAAATATAAATCAAAATCTTTCGCAGTCAGAGTTATACTATTCTTCCTGCATTGAAATGGAAGACAACAAATCAAATCAAAACTGGTGCCTTTACAGAATCCTCCCGTTCTTGGAAACGAAATGACAAAATGCTCTCGTTCTTTTGGCAAATTAAAGACAAAGAAATGTAACTCCTATTAGGATAATTCAAAGTTACACAATGGAACGAGGAGTATTTTTATACATTTATTTATTTTGAGTACTAATCATTTTGATACACCCTGTACATTTACGATTTGATATTCTAATTAGAGTGCGATTATAAAGTCGCCCTTCACTAACTTTACAAAAGTGCAATGTCCTTTTTAAAAGCTTGTCTTGCACTTTTGTTAGTCCATTTTTGAGCAAGAAAATTGCATCTTTGCAGATTTCTTGGACCTTCTAAATGGGCGCAATTTTGAATTTAGTTGATTGAAAAAACGAAAGAAATAATACCAAGAATAATACAAATCTTGCAAATATATCCTATATGTGCGTCCGCTAAAAATCTAATCAAGGATCAAGATGTTGCTGGTTTCGTATAGTTAAATATTGTTGATAACATCGTCATTAACGTTGTAAGTGTTGCTATTGACAGTAGACAACATATTGACGCTAGATTTCGATACATCGTGCTTTTTCCTACCACAACAGGTTCCAATAGCTTCAATAAACGCTCTTCTGTAGAAGGGACTACTGAGTGCATAAAGTGACGGATTGACGGCAGAATTGAGATACACTAAGATCTTTCCGATGGTCTCAATATTACCGGCTTGCTCACGAGTGAAAATACTCACGTTGAAAAGAGCTGTAGTTACTCTGTTGAGGATGTAAAGCCTACAGAATAATAATAAAAAAGGATAAAAGTGATTCTGCCTAAATTTCCTCAAACAAATTAGAATTTAACCACTAGGAACGTCTAAATATCATGATTGTAAAAAGATGAGATAGTATGCCAAACTAAACAACTATTATATATATATGTGAAATATTACAAAATTACCATTTTGAATTTATTACGCACCAATGAAGTCACGACCATAACAAATAACATGAATAAAGAATAGTAAGTTTTAAAACAGGGACATGCTTCGAATTACGATTAAGCTATCGTGGTTTTCGTAAACCGAATTATATTTCAATGGATGGGTTCGTGGAGCGCCTGTGGAACACAACAGCTGAAAATATCATTGACAGTGGTGATTGGCATGTGGTGTTATTTGCGGTTTTAGTTTGAAGTATTGTGTGTCAACAAAAGAAAAATACAGCCTTCAACACTGTCCTGTCTTATGGGGCAACGATAATGGATCCATTAAAATAATTAGTCCTCATCTCGAAGTACAAGTTCAATACGTCAATGATAACTCCCGGCTGATACAGAACATGAAGAAACAAAGAGGGGTATGGTTTTTTTACTTTTGTGCGTGCATCTTGTTACATAATAAAAGCAAAGGTTAAACCAAGGAAAAAAGGCAAAAATTATTTTTAAGTGAAAAAACGTTTATTTAATTTACAAGACTCACTAGCTGCATTTTGTACATTGGTTTTTTTTTTATAATATCAATAATTTGCCATATCTTTGACGTTTTTACAGGAGACTTATTTAGAGTTACACTGATTCAACGGTCCAGAGTTTCCATTGTGTAGGTCATTGGTTAGACAATGTTCATAATTCCCGTGCATTTCAAACGCTCGTGGTTTTATTGATTTTGAAAAAACACAGTAATAGTATCAAAGATTCTGTGGTATTGAATTTTAATTGAGTTTAATATCATGTGTGTCTGTGGTTAAGTCTGTGTTAACGTAAACTTTGTTTTTAAAATACACGTATTTATATCATGGCTTGGAAAACCTTTAAGGTCAACATGTCGTCACTGTGAAAGATTATAGAGTATTCATTTGCTTATAATTTGTTGTTTTAAACCAAACACGTCAAAAGTGTCCATGTAAGAGGGTTATAAATTTGCCGCAATATCGGTCTTACCTGTATGGCCCTTGGCAAATAAAAGACGACAACCCCCGTTGAGTATCAGAACTCTTGCCACTTGGTTTCGGATTTTCTTCTGTTCACTTGAAATTTGTCATATCAACGTGTTCCGGGTGCTCTAACAACGTAAAATGATTATTACGTACAAACAGTATGTAAAACTAACAGTACCATAAACAGCGACGTTAAAGACGTTATGGTAAGGTAAAAGTTAGGTCGTAAGTGGGGAAACACAAACTCCAGTGGGTGGATGTTGAATTTGGCAGGTTTAGGCCAAATCACACAAAAGTGTCGAAAACCCCGCCAAGGCTGTTGAATTCAATGCACCAAACTTGATAAGAAAAACAACTGAAGCTCCTAAATTTAATTGCACTGTACGGCGTTTACCCGCAATAGCCCTGGACGAAGGGGAAAATGCAAGGCGTAGACACGCTCCCGTCGAAACCTAAAGATAAAAATAGGTTAGAGATGCGTATATGCGATGATGCAATTGCGAATAAAGACGCACACTGATACTTGCTACGCAGAATAGACAGTTCAAACAGACGGTCCGACAGGATGGAACAAAATGCAATTATTCGTATTAGAGCCCTGTCTAGCAGAACAATATCACACATTGCCAGAGAAGTAAGTAATAATGGTTTACAGTTTGCATTGGTTTCAGACGAAAAACTGTGATAAGAAAAACAAGATTTGATAAACCTCCAAACACTACTATGGTTGGTAACACACCAAGTAAAATTGACTCTTGTCACATGCGTATAAAGCCTGGAGTCAGCAACAATTCATTGCTGAAATTGTAAGTTGGTTTGGATTCGCAATTGTTTTCTGCATACGAAAGCCTTGGTTCAGAAACAACGATTAAAGGAGTATGCAGCCTCTCTCAAGAGGACCGTCGTCTTTTGGAAACAGTGTGACCACGATGGCTTGCTTAACCTGTCCGCATCTGATTGAGATAACCGATTAGACGTGTGTGGCGCACCTATAGCGTCTTTTTACTGGGGGGGGGGGGGACCTGCGTGACTCATTATGATGACTTAGTCACACGGAACAAACACGTGAACATTTGCAGGACGATGGTATTTTGCACTATGACGGAATTCCATTCAATAACAATGTAATGTATGGTGCGTTCCTGAGTTTAAAAGTCTCATCTTTATAAATATATTGACCCGAATCGTGAGTTAACTATAACATGTCCACTACTTTACTTACAACGAGTTATTACTATTGAAAAGAAATGCCACCTGATTTTACCCATATATTGATATAAATTGGAAAGAGGACAAATGAGTTGTCTGCTATTATGCTAACTAGTGGGCGGCCCGCGTTTCGCGAGGGCTTCCGCTAGCTGAGAAACGGGAGCGATATCACTGAAACAAGGACCGGTACTGAAATAGAAAGCGATCACTGATGAAGAGGTGACAAACAATGGCTTATCCCGCATCCACACCAGGCTATGATTAACGACAAGTTTGGCATATTGGTCGCATGTTATAGCTAGCTCCCCTCAAGTATAATGGGTCATGTTTGGCTATTGTGTGCCAAATGAGGACGACTATTTGATTGGTACTTCTTCGAAAATTATTTGCCTAACCTTATGAAGTACCTCACGGAGAATTTTTGACCAAATTCACCATGACCTGACAATCATCCCATTTTTGTGTTTTGTCAAAAAAAATATCCTATTGATTTTCGTGTACAAAACATTAAGCTCATGGAGGCTCCCCTTGATGACATGCCGAATAACTTTTAATTTGGTGGAGGTTATTATTTTGACAAGTTGCACACTTTAAGACTATAAATACAAAAATTGATTGACAACATGTGCCATCAGATGCACCATATTGCTGGTAATAACTATATACGGGAAGGCACACTCTCCATCTGGAGGTGACGGGTAATGTAATGTTGTTTTAAAAGACCAAATTTTCAGCATCACTGTCACCCAAACACCCCATACTTTGAAAATGTACCCCAAAGACCCATATTTTTTTTGAAGTGTTTCCACGGCAACCTAAAGAATACCCTTTTTGAGGGAAAATTGTTAAAAGTTCACCCAAAGAACCCTATTTTGGGAATTTTTACAAAATTTTTCTAAAAAGACCACATATTTTTTAAAAAATTGCATATAAATGTGGTCACCCCAAAAAACTTATTTTGGGGGCATTTTTGCTGTCTCTCTCACCCAAATTACTACTCCTTTTGTTTGAGAGTCCTCTGTCAACCCGAATGCCCACGGGTTTGGAAGCGCCAGCCTTACAGCCCGATACCAATTTTATTATGTGATCCCTCCTCTCCCCAGGTATATCGGTTGCGCCGCGTAATTATCCCCTAATGGCTACAACACAATACTGAACGATACAACATGTCACAGTGTACCGTGTTACAATCGTTTAACAACGATTCAACTTGGCAGACGGCTTGCTTGAAATCGGCAGCGACACCACATGCTTCCCATTGAAGCGTGATTAGAAATGATGCAAGTAAAATTAATGCCGTTAAAACCTAGGGTGTCCACTTCAAAACAAAACTGTCATTTCTCATAGAAAATATTTCTACATCAATGGTGACATATCTTTCGAGACACCTCTAGAATTTTTTGTAAAAAATGTGTTGAAGTTGGCAGCAAATGGTCGCATTTTGCGTGCGATATCAAACCGTGGGGGTATTATGGTAGTCCTGTGGCAAGTCGAAATTAATCAACGACGCATTTTTATCATTCTCAGCTGTGATCCACGCCGGCGCGTATTTTTTTTACACCTATAGGGTCCCCCCCCTACGCAGCGCCCCCAGTAGAACGTGCCCTCCTGCGGTAGACTGTGTCGAACTCTGAAACGTCAGCACGGCATATTGTGATGAATTGAATGCTGCACGTGTAATCGTAGTAGGGTATTCAGACGATTGTATTTTATAACATACATCAAATGTGAAAGATTTAGTTCTTCACTTCCCTATCACCAGGAGTATAAACATGTACCATAAACCCATTTCACAAAAAAAAAATTAATGTTTTACAAGTGGTGGTGTTGCTTTCTCTGATGAATGCGATTGGCACCAGAAAAATTATATTTACAAATGTCCACAGAAATAAGATAATGCATCTAAAAATGCTGTCAAATTGGTGAATGAAATATTGTGGTATCACTGCATTTCTGAAGAGTGCTACTTTCAACTCTATTACTTTAGGTAACAACTAGTTAGATTGCGTAAAACAGGCCTGAAAAGCAAAGTTTATTATGTTATTATTGCATTAGTATTCAAGTTCAAAAAAGAAGTTTGCGGTTTTTTTGGTCCGCGAAGTTCTCGGTCGATGGTAACAACCGATCCAAGTGCAATTGGAGAAATTCGATCCTCCAAAAAATTCTCCTCCTATCACTTAAAAATGATAATTTTACGATAATTTGAACAGACAATAAAACAAGATATCAGAGTATAGTATCCGTCCCTCCTCACTTCTTAGGATAAGGTAACACTTTTGTTATTTTAAATTTCTTAAAAGTGGCATGTTTTCAAACTCGAAGTGCGCTTTAGTAATCAACCCACAAATCACTTTGCATGTGATTTTGAGAGAGGGGTATTATTTTCTTATAACTTAAAAAAGCTTCACCATTTCTTTTTTGATCGGCCGCAAGCTGGTGGTCAATATCAATTTTAAGTAAAGACAGCCATATTGCAGTGTTATAATTTTCGTAAAATAAAAAAATATAAACTAAAATACCACCATCCCTCCTCACTTTCAGATGCCCCATCGCATTGATCGCGATATGAATATCCCTTTTTCAGGAGGAGGAGTCTGGGAGAGGGAAAGATAGAAGATAGAGGGGGAATAGAAGGGAGAGTGAGCGGAGAGAGAGAGAGAGAAGGAGACCTAATGTACACATATCGATAATCCATGGTAATACACATAAATTAATGCCACAAACGAATCATTTTGGGGACCATGTCCGGCATCGTTTGGAAGAACCGTCTCGTTACATGTTCTTAGCCGCTACGATTGACGATCTCGTATTATCGTTGGTGTTGAGAATTGATAAATGATCTGTTTTAAAATTGATTTTTTTTTCTCTCAGTACTTTCGGTTCATTTGCAGTAAATATTTTATTACGTAAAACAGTTCCATATGTACCCCCTTTAAATTGTACAGGAAACAAATTGTTTTTTTAATTATGGCTTTACACTAACAAATACCCTAACCCTAAGGCCAGAAATAAAAAAAAAAGTTACATGTAAAACTTCAAGAGGGGTACATATGGACCTCTTACCTTTATTACATACGTACATGTAGAAAAGTAGCATTATTTCCTCTAGGTCTCTGTCAATTCAAGTTTTTAGTTTCCTATCTTACCTATTTTTGCCTTTTACGAGAGTACGAATGCCAGCAGCATGCTTATGAAAAATGATCAAGAGTATGCATGAAGGCCTATAGGGTTTTCTGAGGTTTTATTTGAAGGGTTTTGTTCTATTGTTGAAGTATTCGTATGAAAATTGTCTTCGAACTTCTGTTTTATTTTGGAATATGAATATGGTGTATTTCTGATACCATTTATGCCCTCAAAATAATATTGTTCCAGTTTAACTTGTTGGTCAGAACTAAAATCCTAGCCATCTTTTACACACTTGCATAACAAAAGAAAGGGAATAAACAGCATTTGTTTAGAATGTTGCATAATGGCAAGTGTCCAAGAATTATTCTACACGGTTGTTCCCACCTGGATTACAAGAAGAAACTTTATTAATTACATAATCAAATAATAATGAACAATAATCTTTTTAATTGGGTTTGTATTCAAGCTCTTCGTGTAACCTTTTCGGGACACCGGGTGCATAAGGTCTTTTACACTCCCGTTGATGCATAAGGGGGTCCACTTGGACCCCTGAAAGCAATCTTTCCCATAGAAAGATGTTATTATTATATTAATAAAAAAAAAGAAAAATATCGGTGGCTTCGGAAAATAGGGACGAAACATTAATTTCCATTCGCGCGAAAAACAAGCACTGGGTGATTATATTAGGCAAGCAGAGATCGTTTTCGACAATTATGTGACTATGTGATGAAAAATTAAAATTTGTTGAGTACTTTTGGTTTCATTTGTCTATCTGAGGTAAATCGTCGATTAATTAGGGTATACTTGGTGGTTATGCGAGGTAAGCATCAATCATTTTATTACATTATATGTGTGCATCAATTAGTTAGGGCATCGGGTGTTAAAGCGAGCTACTTTAGTAGCATCAATCATTTGTGATGTGATCAAGCAAAATGAGTCTGAGGTCGGTCAGATTTGATTTTTACTTTTTCATGTAGCTGTATGCACCATTTAAAAAGCTATATTTTGCTGAAACACGGAAAAAAATGACCAATTACTTCCAAAGATATAATCAGTTGAAGGGTGACCAAAACAAAAGGAAACAAAAGACATTTTCTCCTTAGTCTGGTTTAATCTCAAAATCAATATTTGCGACTTTCGACTCATTTTGCTTGATCACATCACATTATAGGACATCGTGTGATTATGTGAAGTAAGGCATCAATTAATTAATGGCGCTGAGGTTATGCGAAGCTAGCATCATTTCAGGCATTATGCGACTATGTGAAGTAAGACTTCCAATTAGTTCGGGCACTGAGTGTTAAAGCAAGCTATAGTCAATCATTTCAGAGCATTCTGTGAGTATGGAAGTAGGCACGATTAGTAAAGGGAACCAGGTGTTTATGTGAGCTAAGCTCAGTCTTTCAGGGCATTATGTGATATGTGAAGTAAGGCATCTATTAGTTAAGGGGCGTTGAGTGCTATGTGCATGAGCTAAGCATTAATCATTTCGGGGCATAAGTCATCAGTCAGTTAAATGTAGGCCTACGGGTGCTAAAGCACGTTATAGGTATCAATTAATTTCAGGCATTATGTGAAGTGACCCGTAGACAACTGCAAATAGTTATTTCAACGAAGATTAGTTAATTTTGCATGAAGATATTTTTCAATTGCCGTATTTGAAACAAAGTTTTGCTAATGGAAATCATGACCTTGGTATAAAACCATCATTATCACTTTGTGAAATAAGGCCACCAATTAGTAAAATACACTGGGTACTAAGTGAGCTAAGCATTAATCATTTCAAGGCATTATGAGATCATGTGAAGTAAGGCATCGATTAGTTAAGGGAACTGGGTGTTTATGCGAGATAAACATCAATCATTTCAGGGCATTATGTGATATGTGAAGTAAGGCATCTATTAGTTAAGGGCAACGGGTTTGTTTATGCGAGCTATCATCAATCACTTCAGACACTTGATGACCTGGATCAGAACGTGAAAAAGGGATTGCTCCAAAACCCCATAACTATGACAAATTTGCCCAAATAGTGAACAAAGAAAACCTGCCCTCGGATATTAATACCAGAGGCAGTACGGACGGAATATTACAGGCCTTTCCAAGGAAGTGCTAGAGAATAGTTAAGCGGTATATCCCCATGTTTGAGGCTGATCCTTTTCGGCTGAAACAACTACTAAAAGCGAGGAAGTTTCTGCCAGGGAAAAGGAAGTCGTTAATCTGACAGGAAAAAGATCAAAACATGGACACATTTAATTGAATCCACCGATATGAACCATAACAGCAAGAAAGGGGGGGGGGGGGGGGGGGGAGGTCTATCATCCGAAAGCTCCGAGGGGATCCACAAAACTCAACAGCAGCCAAATGTCACACCCAACCAAGTTGCCCACCAACTGCTTTTAAATGGCAAGTGCAGCAAGAAGCCCTAGAAGATCCAAACTAGACCATAAGAGATTTAGTTGCGACCCTGGTTTCACTCTCGCCCCTTCAACATGGACGAATTGGTATACGGTATTGCCTAAAATTCAACCAGGAAAGCAGTAGGCCCTTGACAACTCTATCTCAACTGAAGCAGCTGAAAAATCTCGGCCCAGTAGCAAAGAATGACTTCTTGAGCTCTCACAACCTTGCTGCCTTATTTCCCACAGGTCCCAAAGATCTGGAGGAAAGCACATGTTATGGCAACTCCTAAAGCCTGGGAAAGATCATCCCAATCCTAAGAGCTACAGACGAGTCACTTCCATCAGCCATACCCCCTACAAGCTCTTTGAACATACTCCTGCTCAAATCGGATCGTAACCTGTGAAGACGAAATCTCATATAAGAAACAAGCAGGTTTACGGGGGGGGGGGGCAGACAAAATCAAACCAAACAAGTACTCAAACCTAACTCAAACATATTGAGGATGGTTCCAGACGGGTATGGTAACCGAAGGCGTGTTCGTCGACTAACAGCAGCCTACGGCACTATTATCATAGATGCCATACTCCATAAGATTCTGGAATACCAAGGACACCGCTGACTGCGTTTTTCCGAGGATTGCTGGCAAACAGATGTTCTTTGTCCAGCTAGGAGCGAAGAAGAGCGATGGCGTAGGCTCAAACGATCTACCAAAGGGAGTATGCTCGCACCTCCTCCTTTTCAACATCTGTACCAACGGACCAACTGTCGTTTTATTTATGTAGACGCTCTTTGAATCAGCGCACAAGATGCCGACTACACAGTTGTTGATGAGAGACTATCCAAAGCTTTAGATGAACACACTCCCCCATGAAGGAAAACCCCATGTGCAAATCCGTCTAAGACACAGGTGTGTGCTTTCATCTACGCACACCGTGAAGCAAACGTCAGCTTAAAGTTACTGGTCTGGAACACCATTGGAGCAATGTGATAACCCTGTCTACGTAGGAGTTACCTGGGACCGCACTCTCTCTTTCTTATAAGACCCACACGGAGAAGACGAAAGGTAAAGTATGTTCACGCAATAACATCTTGAACAAACTCACTGGGCACAAGATGGGGAGCTCGACCACATTGCCCTAAGATAGACGGCACTTGCCTGTGCTACTCATGTGAGGAGTATGCTTGCCCTGTATAGGAAAGATCAACAAGAAGCTGATCCAGCGTGAATGCCCCCGACCGGATTATCAACGGATGCCTCCGTCCAACAGCAACAGAAAAAATTATACCACCTAGCAGGAATTGCTCCATCAGAATCCGTCGTAGCGTAGCGAGGCATGCAAGAGCGTAGCTGCCAAGTTTTTTTATGTGAAGCATCTATGTTGGACAGAAACCTGCTGCCAACCACCTAAAATCCAGAGAGAGATTCTTACGCAAAGTCCAACCACTTGAAACAGCTCTCTAAGGAGATCAATACAGTCGGCTTGTGGAAAGAAAGACTTGCCATCAACCAAGTAATATATATTGCATTCAACATGGTGAGCCTCTCCCACCTGGAGCTGCATCCTCATGGGCTGAATGGCGATGCCTCAACAGATTGAGAAAACCAGAATTGGTCGATCGAAGGTTTTCTTGCAGAAGTTGGGCTACATGAGAAGCAAGATCAGGACCCTACCGGGTTGTGGAACGCACCGCAGACAAGGAACACCTCTTGGTCTGCCCACGTGGTCTGAAGCAAACAATGCACAAAAAGGCCTTACGGAATCAGTGAAGCATCCAGGACGGTGTACTCATTTCTGTCTGGATCATTTGAGAACCACAGTGCTTGGACACGAGAAGAAGAAGACTTCAGGACACTATATATGAACTATGTTTACGTAAGACATCAATTAGTTAAGGGCAACTTGTGAGTGTTTAAGTAAAGCTAAGCATCAATGACGCAGTTCAGGGGATTATATGACTATGTGAAGTAAGGCTCAATTGCTGTTATGCGAAGCTAAGCCTAAATCTACTTCAGGGCATGATGGGACTCGGTGAAAGTAAGGACGCCAATTAGTTAAAGGGCATTTGGTGTTATGCTGAGCTTGCATCAAGTACTTCAGGGCATTGTGTGACCATGTGAACAGTGGTGAAGTAAAGGCATCAATTATAAGGGCACCGGGTGCTTATGCGAGCTAAGATCATTTCAGGACATTATGTGACAATGTGAAGTAAGGTATCATTGTTAAAGTGCAATGTGTGTTATGCGAGTAAGCATCAATCACTTCAGAGCATTATGTGACTATGTGAGGTAAGATATCAATTAATTAATGGCAATGTATTTATGCGAGCTAAGCCTCAATCATTTCAGGGCATTATGTGCCTATGTGAAGAAGGCACAATTAGTTAAGGGCAATGGGTATTTATGCGAGCTAGGCATCAACCACTTCGGGAATTATGTGACTATGTGACTATGTGAAGTGAGGCATCAATTAATTATGGGCACCGGTTGCTTATGCGAGCTAACCATCGTTTCAGGGCATTATGTGACACAGTGACAATGTGAAGTTAGCCATCAATTAGTTAAGGACAATGTTTGTTTATGCGAGCTAAGCATCAATCATTTCAGAGCATTATGTGACTAAGTGAGGTAAGGCATCAATTAGTTAAGGACACTGGGTCCTTATACGAGGTAAGCATCAATCATTTCAGGGCATTATGCGACTGTGAGAAGTAAGGCATCATTTACTTAAAAAGGTACTAATTGCTAAATCAAAAAATCGAAAAATCATCAAAAATCAAATTGTTGCATGTGTGTAACAATTATAGGTGTCCTAACATATCCTGCAAGTGAAAGCAACCTAATAAGGGTAAAATCGGATATTTTAGTCATTACTCTCTGTACGGACACTTACTGCAATTCAATTCAATGGAGATTCATATCTTTGAACGCTGCAGCTTTCTTCCATTTCTGTAAATTTTCCAGTTGCAAAAAGTAATTCAAAATAATAAAAGGCAAGGTGGTGTTTAGGTGTTTAATGTTTAGCAATTAAACACTTTGTGTTTAGAAATTAAACACATGGTGTTTAGAAATTAAACATTTGGTGTTTAGAAATTAAACAGAGAGGATGCACTTCATCACGGTTAGCCACAGGTTGGACACAAGCATGAGAATTTTCGGGCTTTTTCCAGAGTTCCAGGCTTCATGTTGATCAAATTTAAGCAATTTGATTGATTTCCTGCCCGGTGTGAAAGGAGATATGGTCCGGTAAGAACCACAGTCCGGGCTCCATAGACGACAACGGAATAAAGCGTGAAACTAATGTTGCGTGAGAGTCAACTGAATCAATATCCATATTGTTCACCGTTGTTTTCGGACTGTGAGACCGGCGGACCATATCTCCTGCCACACCTGTTTATGGCCATGTGGTCATTTCCATGCTGTTTTTCAGGCTCTTCGTCAAAAGTAGAATCTCATGCCTAGTTAGACCTGATAGACTCCTGATCTAACTACCGTGCGGGGAAAATATATAGTGCAACGGAACGATGTATACGTCTGGAATAATGCATAGTGGCAGATGAATCCGTCTGGAATAATGAATGGTGGAAAACATGTCTATTTGTGACAGTAATCAGTAATATCGATTGTCCTTTAGTAATGCACGTTAACTATTTTGCTGCTTTTTAAGTTAAAATGCCCTTACCACATCATTGCATTACTAATTGCATTCCGTATCTTTTGCTGTTCATAGCAGGAAAGCACTGCAGCAGCGTGATTGTCCTCGGTTATCGTTCGCACTGTTGCCATTTCCGTGGCAAGTTTGAAAGATGACAGATTAGCGCAACCTGGTGTTTCTCGCCAGTTAGTTTTGAGAAACATGAAATACGAATAGTTTTGTATATTTCAAAAATATATGAAATATCACTATTTGGGAGCAAAATATGATTAATGCACATGGGAATTAAGTTCAATTTCATAAAACGTTAAGCAAATTTAGAGGAAAAGCTCGTATAGGACGTGTTTTGATTAGTTCAATGTTTATTCAGAAAATGTACAGGTACATCGTAGCCATCAGGCTGAATTGCATTCATCATACAATATTAAAAGCATTAATTTCAAAAAATAAACAAAATGCACACAATGTCTTACAAAATGATTAACACCTAAATATTTAAATAAAACACTAAATTAATTACACACGAACAACCACACACAACGTAAACAATACCAAACACACAACAACCACCCATCACTACTCACAAACACACACCAACCACCTATCACTTAATATATACCACACACTCACTTCCTCAATATCCACAAATAACAAACACAACCACACACCGTCACATATCACCTCACAACCACCCACTTTGTCTTGAAGACAAACCATCTTCATCTTCATCTTCCAAGAAAGTGCTGCCCTCAGATGGGTGAGGATAAACGCACTTCGTGAGTGAGCATGCGTTGCATCAATGCAACAGAAAGTTGAATTCAGGTGCAAAGTATTTACAGGTGCAAGTAAAAAAACTGGTAGAAGAGTTACTTCAAGCAAGATTCCCTCAATGCAGATTTGAAGGCAATGAGGGATGGGTATGCAGCAGGATCAACTGGCAGGTTGTTCCAATCCCGGATGGTTCTTGGGAAGAAGGAGCTAGCATACACTGAAGAGCTACAGTACGGGAACTGTGTCCTCTGGTGACAGTTGATAGGTGAGTCAGGTAACACTGCCAGGAGATGTCAACCATCTGCTTAGTAAGCCCATCTCCTTCTGTAAACATCACCTACAACAACCATAGTCAACGACCGAAGCTCGTATTATTTGCTTAAAGGATGTTTCTACCCTTATAGTAGATAAAACCCGTCGTGTCACCTTTAATACTTTCCCAAAGTTATGGTCTTTCCTTGGTGTAAGATATTCATGAGTTAGACTAGAGTAAAGACTCTTTTACGGAATAAAGCTGTACAATCCTTGTAATCCTTTGATCCTCTTATAGAAGATTCCATGCTAGGCTAATTTCTTGACGTCTTACATAGAGGATGAACCAAAGTTTTGGGCATTGAATGGAGGGCATGTGCACTCGTAGAAATTAAAATTCCATCGGCCCACATATATATATTCTTTTTCTGCCTCCTATTTCAACTAATCGACTCTGGTGACACGATCGTTTGAATCTACTGTAGTGTTTAGTATCCATAAGACACCGTAACAATGGTCAAGAACTACTGGTACAATTTCAAATCAATGTTTGATTATATTTCCCTGCATGTTGCAATACATTTCGTCGGGTGTATTACATAGTGACGGATGTTAAACAGACTACGAATTTTGTTTCTGAGAAATTCGCATTTGTAAAATCCGGAACTCTAGAGGGTCCGTACACACCCCCATATACGATTAAAACAATGAAATCCGATTAAGAAACGAAATTAACAACTGGAAATTTATGGTAGCTAATATTCATGAAATCTTACTTATTAAAATGAATGTAATACATTGCGAGAAGTTAATCACCATATCCGTCACACCAAAAATACACAAATCGGCAATTGTGTTCATGACATTGTGGACGGATGTTGATTTAGCCTATAATAAAGGTTATTCAGCATCCGTCAGTATTGACACAACATCGCGTGTTCTGAACATAGTCAAACCAACGTCCGTCATCGCGGAATCGCTGCTCAATTTGGTTTATTACATAATAATAATAATAATGATAATATAATAATAATAGCAGAGATTAGTAGCACTTATTTGACATTGGCCCTCTAAGCGTTTTTCAAATGCCCGCTGCTCACTGTGGCCAAACCATACCATAAACCATTTCGCATCATTTCAAGGGATGCCCAGCAGATCGGGATCAACACTTTCCCTTATCATCAACATACATCGAGAATAACCATCGCAGCCGGGACCAGCTCCCAAAGATCGCATGGGTAAATCGGGACAACCAAGCGCTTAATTTCTTGTCCAGGGAAATTACAATATAGCTGAATCTCACAGGCTCGAACGAACGCCTATTACGCATGGATGAGCATACACTGGAGTCGAGCGTTAAGATGAGCTATCTTGATCTTTTTCCGCTTAATGATGGATGTTAAGTGGATTGCCGAGATTCACCGCTTGAACTGTAAATATAATATAAATTTACTAATATTATATTTATAAATTACTTACATGTTTTGCTTGTGTCAGTTATAAATTGAAGATGAGTAATTACGAACAAAAGTATTTAAAAAAGCCTTGTGGAAATCAAGTATACACCTCTTTGACAGAGGGTTCAAAATCCGTCGCTATGTTATACACCAAAAGTCTACGTTATGCAACATACGTCAAAATTCACATTTCTTAATGAATAATTAATTAAGAAGTAATTGCAAGGTTCCGGAATTGGCATAATTTGAAGAGATTTGTGATTTAGTACCGTTTCCTTAATTTCTTAACACAATGAGAAAAATTCAACATCCGTCACTATGTGATACACCAAAGTTCTCGTTATGCAACATACGTCAATTGCGAAATGTATAGTTAGATTATTAATTCTGAAGTACTTGCAAGGTTCGGCATTTTGGTATTTAGTACCGTTTCCTTAATTTCGACACAAATTATAACAATTCACCATCGTCACTATATAATATACCGATAATTTGTGTGTGGCATTTAGAAACTGAATGCCGAAGCAGCCAAAAAAGAGCCATATATTCGCAAAGATCTCGGCAATTGAAGAGCAAGTGGTTAAATGGCTTGAATATGTTTTTTTTTTCTGACAATGAATTTTTGTTCATATCGCTTTAGCATTAACATAAATTTCTTTAAATGCTGCAATTCAGTTATATCAGTTTATTCTGTTTGACCAATTCTGTGAGAAACAATAATGTGATCAGCAGCGTATTGCCAACCTCGGCCGCTCGACCGAGTTAACCAAGTCAAAACGCTAAAGCTGTTATTTTCACGAACGCATCTGCCATTGATTATCTATATCAATAATATAATATATTATTTTAAATATTTAAAATATTGTTTAAAAAATTTTACTTTTTGGTTTTTTTATATTATATATAATATTATTCTATATATTATATATACTCATGATCTTAGAGTTCATGCTTCTCCGCTATTACCACATAACCCTACTCATATTAACATTCAAACCAATTACACAAGTGAGAAAAAAAGGAATTCAACAAAGTGTTGGTAAATTTATCTATTAGCTCTTAAAATTTACATGAATATGATCATTGTTTCACCAACCTCGGTAAGGTATAATTTACGTTTCTTAGGTGATATCACAAATCGTTATGATTTTGGCAGAGGACTATGTCAATAAACTTGAAATTGAATTGAATTTGAAATTCAAAAAACTTTTAAAAAAAGAAAAAACCTAAAATAATTATATATAATATTAATATATGATATCGTCGCTGGCGCGGAAAAAACCTCATAATGCATTGGAACTTAAAGCAAAACCTCACATGTAGTAAAACGGTCACATGACAAAACCTCATATTTAACATTTTCGAGATACAACCAAAAAAAATGAATCATTTGCTGTAATGCCATGCACAAGAAGGTTTCCTTCTGAATATATTTAGGTATTATTTACTTCAGAATTCTGAAATAACGTTGCAGCCAATATTTACGATCATATTTGGAGGAATTCAGTCTAGAACCCATTGACCAAATGCACATGTGAGGTTTAGCATTGGGGCCCACTTTTTACATATAAGGTTTGGCATTTGACCTCTGGAGTTCCATATTAGGTTTTTTTTCCCTTACCCGCCCAGCGACGATATATATATATATATCTATATATATATATATATATATATATCAATATTACGCTTTTATGCTGTTGCCAATAGGTTGCAGCATGTTCAGTTGAACATATGTACTACAAAACTGTACATGGCTTATGTAGCCTTGATATTTTTTTTTTTTGTGTTTTTTTTTTTTTTTTTTTGTTTTTTTTTTTTTTTTTTGATTTATCAAGACGTAATACTATTAAGATTTTGCATAGCAAAGTTTGAGCACTCTGGTTATATATCATAACCCATGTGCGGCGTGAAAACTTGAAGTTGTAGCTTTCTTATTATTATAATAGAATAGAATTTTGTTTTAAATCTTTCAAATAGATGCTTTTTACCTCAACTTAAGTGAAAGAGAATGTTTCAACATGAAAAGTAATATGGAGAATTAAGATAATAGGTCACTGAATTAACCCCAAAAAGATATTTTAGTGGCTTACCAAAAGGTGATGTCCACACAGTGAGAGCTGAGTCCCAATGCCCCCACATTGCTTTGGTTCCGGTTCAAATTCAGCCAAGACAATGAAGAAGGTTCCAATACCAATGTGGCCACCAGAGAGCTAACTATGTTATTTATGTAACTAATGGTTGCCACCCTAATCCTGCCTGGACAGTCTGACAGTGCTGGACAATAATGAGGTTGCCAGTTTGAAATTGCCCAGATGCACATTAAGTTTGATGCTATATTTTTGTAATCGATAGGGAATAAGATACTGTTTGTAACGGGAAAATAAATTGCTACTATCTCATGACAGCAGCAAGCCAGCAGGGGTGTGTTGGGGGGAATATAAGTGGTGTGCCATGCCACTGTTACAAAAGTGTTTCCAATAAATAAATAAAATGTGGGTGGCAGAGCAGATGAGGATTTCCCCAAAATGTATCCTTTGCTCCCTAGAAGGTCCCCAGTACCTTAGTTATAATTTCACATTCTTTCATTACTATTTCATAATTATAAGCTATCAAAAGATAAAAGCAAGACCTAATGAAAGGTTCCTCATATCATATACACCAACCAAAAAAAAAGTATTTTATTATTCATTCAATCGCCCTGGCGACGGAAAAAAAAATCACATCGTATAAGTGCCGTCAGTTTTTTTAGTTATGACGTGCAAGTTAAGTCCGCGATGTGATTGTCTAATAGAACCCACCCGACAGCATGGGCAGCTGGCCGGCACGTTTGAGGTTTGTGTAAACTCGCTTTTTTTATTGGATAATCGTACACTCCCCCCCGTATATTACGTGCCTCCGATTGGATATAGGGACACCCCAACGGTCACAGCGCTTCATTTTCCTCGGACCCTAAGCACTGTGCTGCAGCGCTAACACCTTGCCGTACCGTGTATGCATTGACAATTTAGCAATGCAGTTGCTTTTTAAAGTACGACGCGCGGCGCGGCCGGAAATTTCCAGTGCACGTGTTGAAAAACAAACCCTCAAAGTCTTAAACAGGTGTAAGTTAGCCTATTACATGTAAAAGAATTAACGTCGATTGACGGCGATATTAAATATTACTATAAAAATACGACAGATGAATATGACGTTTGTTATGTAAACTTGGCTTTAGTCCTTAGACTCGGTTATACTTGTGTCGGGTCCAACCTCGGCGTCCAAAGCACGTCCCTCAAAGAAAACAACAGCTAGACTACTCGCTGAGTACTCAGGCAGATTTCAATGGTTGTTAAAATCAGTTCAACATTATTTCAAGTATTATATTATATTTTGCTTACCTCACCAGCTTCTTGTGTTTAAGGCCAAGTGGTAGTTCATTATCTCCAAGAAATGAACACTCAGTCTGTGAACAAGGTCCCACGGCACTGCCGGCTTGTGTTTCACCACCTCTATGATCTATCTTCCGCTGCCGACAACCGCGGGCTTAAAATTAGAGCTGCTTTGTTTAGTTTACCCTACTTGCATTTATTATTTTACAATGATGACACGAACGGACTTGTCACTTGCCGAACTTGCCGAACTTGAAAAAGTCGTGGGTCGGCGCGATATTTTTTTGGCGCGCAGAAACCCCTTAGATTTACTCAAACGCCTATTTTCTGGGCTCAAATAAAAAACAATTCGCCTATCGCGCAAACGCAACCTAGCGCGAACCTGCTGCGCCATCATCATCAATCATCCATCATGACCATCGCCATCATCATCCTCAACCAGAAATGCAGAAAAAACAATAAAGTAATTTAATCTGTTTACGTAACTGCTGAAAATGAGACTGTAAAAATGAACAAGCTTGAGTACTAAAAAAAAATTTATGAAAAATGAATTTTGAAAATAATATTATAACACCCTCTTTTGCTAATTGGACCCCTTCCATTTAAACTCCAGCCCCCCCAACTAACAGGCCTACAAAAATCTAAGACGTCATTTCCTTAATTCCACTTTTATCATAAGCTACAATTAGGCATCACCCCAGGGATTTCCCCCGCTTCCATTTCGCGCAATTTGCCAGACTGGCCGACTGAAAAGTGCAATTGGAGCTGCCAAAGTACTCAACAGATTTCACCTGTTCCTTACCATCGAAAACTGCACAAATTCGGCATATAACGGTAAATAAATTCTAACTTTCATTCCCGTTTGGGTGTCAGATTTTGTTGAATGACCGGGAAAGTTAATGAAAAACGGGGTATATAATTGATACATGATATAAGATACGTGATAAAATTGTAATGGCCGCCACAACATCCGGTAGCCTTATGTGACGTCTATAGCGCCGCCACAGATCATAAATTCCAAGGTTTGCTAATTTATAAACAGCTTGCAATGAGAATGTGTCGTAAGTTCAAAATGTGTCATCAGAACCTAGCGTCTGCATCTGGTGTTCGGCAACATTTGCAGTTTATATAAGACAGTAGGTCTGGTGCAGATTCCCAGACATATTTCGACATGTTGGTGTAGTTTTGTACAAGATTGAACATTTTGGAAATTTACCCCTTTTTTTTAAAAAGCATCCCTTTTGTTTTATACAAATTTGCCAACTTTTGACAATTTTCCATTTTCTTACATTTTGATACGTGTTCGCGATGTCATCAACAGTTAATTTTAACCCAATTTCAAATTGTTGCAATTTTGTCCACGTACCCCCCCATTGATTTTCATAGTTAACTAGTCTAAAACGGCATTTTAAGCTTGTAGTTATTCCTTTTAATTAATGACCATTATGTTAAACTATTGTGTTTGGTTTCGTTACCAGTTACTGAGGGTGCTTTTCCTGAAAGAATACTGAACGTCATTCGGTGTTGCTATAGGTTTTTGTTTGTTTCAATAGTTATTTGCAATTACTTTAAATTAATGAATTTATCTCTTGATTTTGCGTCGTTGCACCCAACTGGTGATTATTTTTCCATAGATCACCTTGAAGAGGTGTCCCCCTGACTATGATGAGGTATGTTTCCGCCCTCAGAAAGCTGCACGTAGCGTGTTCTGCCCCTTTCAAAAAGGCCGCTATTGTTTTTATGTAAAACCGCCATATAATTTCATTAGCCGATAGATTTATATCCACGACTACGCGATATCAAGTTTCACTTCCTAAAGGGGGCTTTCACATCATCTAACGGTCCAAGATGGCCGCCGCAAAGATGCATATATTGCTATGGTGAACTTGAAATGGCCAATTTTTGAAATAAGAACCTGGGTGATATTTTGGAGCTCCAAAAAGAATTTATGGCAATTATATTTTACGTACAAGCTTGTTTTCAAAAAATGGCAGGGATTCTCTATTCGCTCTAGAGGCGTAAATTAGGAAGAAAAGCAAGGCCTAACCATCTTTTCGATGTTATCTAACAAACACTTTTCTAATAATGCCCCTAAATCAATTCCAAGACGTAAAAATATTAAAGTGTGGGTATTAACATTCCAAGAGAATCATGCTGTCACAATAGCTGGGTTTACTTACTTGGGCTATTAACTGTTTTTCAACTGACTCTATAATAGTTTCAGAGGAAGTCAACAGCTCATATACCTATTGCAATAAAATCTAATAGATGGGTGTGGACTGTATTTACGGACTACCGTGACGCAATAAGGTGTTTCCCATTAAAAATAAAACATGCTTAATAAAGAAGTGAAAAGGTTTTGTCTATATGTAGAATGGAAAATTCAAATAAAGTGAATTAAACTTTCTTTTCGAGCACATCAAGTGCTATCTTTGTTTCTTTCTGCTTGTACCACCAGCTCCTCCCTCTCTAACTGCCGAGATCATTTCCTTCCGGCGTCAACTATTGTGAGTGCCTCTGGCATTTGTCCCCCAGAAGTACCGAGAGAAGATTGCGGAAAATGTTATTAATAGTTTTCCTTCCCTATGGGTTCTTATTATGTCGACAAAGATGTGCAAGGGCGTTGTTTTCTTCTTGATTTATTCCCCCGGAGCGGGTATAAAACCGCCGCCATCATGATTTAAGATCATTCCACATATACAAATGTTCATCAATCCTCTTTTGTGCTCTCAAAATATTACTCGCATTCTTACCACCCCGTCAATTTGGCAATTTTATACATGTAACAAAACTGGCCCCTTCCGACGGCCATATTGTACATCTTAAATGTTAAGCCCACTTTAGGACGGAAAAACTTCATTCTCGTTTAGTCCTAGACAAAGTTTTTACCTATACGAATACTAGCAGTTTCTCATAAAACCATGGTTGGCCTTTTGATAGTCAGTACGCGCTAATGTGCGACTTTTTGGGGCGGAAACACACCTAATCCTAGTCAGTGGGACACCCTTTAAGGTGTTATGTTGGAAAATTAATCACCAGGTGGGTGCAACAAACTCGAAAATTTAAGGCCCGTACAGAAACTTTGAGTATGGACTATATGTTTTACAATTACAACTCTCCAAGACACTCCCATCAAATTATTAACAGCAAACAAGCAAAAACCACTCAAACCTGCACCAAAGTGATACCCTGGTCATATAACCTTGCGGCGAGGTTACGATGTGTTTACGGCCCGTTCAATTCAGCAGACGCCGATAGGACACCGGCCGGTGTCCGGACGAGTGTCAGTGAGACCGTACAGAGCGAAAGCTTGTCGAAGAATTTTTTAATTCCGAGTTAAAACCTTGCTTGTTGTATACAATGTATTCAGTTATGTCACATAACCATCCGGTGTCCGACCTGGTATCGCAATCATTCACCGGTGGAACCCCCCCCACCCCCCCCGCGAAGAGAGAAGTGCAACATGCCTAAAAAACAACACAGAACTCAACAGACCCTGATTTTGGTATCAATAGATAGTGATGGTCCTCTCGTCTCATTGAACCAAAATGAGTACCAACCTGCATAGCATTACGTCACACTGACGTCATAAGTTTGCATGTCAGCAAAACTGCCAATTTTCCATAGACACACACAGTGAACAAATTCAAATATTTCGCAAAAAAGGTTAGGAAAATCAGATTTTCATGCGGTTTTGACTCTTACTTGAGACGGAAATGATTAGTTTTATATAATGACAGCATTTTAGAGCTATAATAAGGAGTTTGAGTCGCTAAAATTGCGAAATATCAATTTTCCACCCTACATTCAGTATTTTCGTACTTTCCTCAACATATGACGCCATGGTGACGTCATAATGGGGATGTTAATACTTATTTTGGTACCAATGGAAAGAAAAAAAACCTCTAAGCTATCCTTTGGTACAAAATTTACAGGAATCGGATGTTCAGTAACGAAAATCACAGGGGGTGGTTACCACCCCCCTGTGATTTTCGTTTACTCCCCCCCCCCCCTTCGGGAGTTTGTTACAAAAAATGGCTCAGGTAGACGAGGGTTAAACACGAAGCACTGTCATAGACACTCTCATAGTGAAAGGTTTGAGTTAAAGTAGGAGCCAGTCATATTGCTTTATTTCATTATAAAACAACTACTAAATAAGAATCTCAGGAGACAAAAATGTAATTTGTAAATAAATTACAAGTTAATTATAGTATAATCGTGAAATGCAGTAAAAAACACGAGTTTGTGAGATTCAGTGTGTATCAAAATGATTAGTACTCAACTTTGTGATTTTCTTACACAAAACCTATAAATGTTAACATAACTTTGTTCACAGATATTAAAAAAAAATCAATTTAATAGCTAATTTAAAACAAGAATTTTGAAAATTGATGCACGCAATCGGAGTTTACGTCAGTTAGAAGAATAATGTGTTTTTACAAACTTGCCACGCGTAAAAAATAGCTTATGCCAAAACAAGATATCAAAATTGCAAGTGTTTACATGTGATCAGTCATGTGGAACAGCCAAAGACATTTGAAGTAAAATTGCTTCTCATACGGCATCAAAGCTACAAATTATTAGGAAATGGGCAGAATGAATGTTGTGATGTTTTTGCTGGGCAATTTTCAAATTGAATCGAGTTCCATATAAGTGTATGATTTGTCAATTTGCAAAATCAGAAAGCTATCGTTAAATGACAATCAGAAGCATGCAATAGGCATCACGCAGAATTATTGCAAATAAACATCAATAAAGATTTTAATAGATTAAGCATTTCTGCAAATTATTTACTGCCATGAACTTATTTTGTGGAGAAAAAATATAGATACATCTTTATTTACATAAAGACAGGTAATATTTCCATTTAAAAGATAGGTAACATATTCTATTTAATCAATAGTAAGTATTTAGTATAAGTTCTTTCCTTATGAAATGAGAAATCAAACAGAGCTTTCAACATTAGATTTTGGCAATTTTTTAAGTAAAATTACATTTTAAGGTAGAAAATATTATTAAATTCTCTCGCAGTCAGAAGTTATTACATTCTGTCTGCATTTGAAACAGGAAGCAGCAAAATCAAATAAAAAAATTTTCCCTTTACAGAATCCTCCCCGTCTTGTAAACGAAATGACAAAATGCTCTCGTTTTTTGGCAAAATTAAGACAAAAGAAATGTACTACCAATTAGGATATAATTCAAGTTACACAATGGAACGTGGGGAAGTTATTTTTTTATACATTATTTATTTTGCGTACTAATCATTTGATACACCCCTGACATGCTTACGATTGATACTCTTAATTAGAGGTGCAATTATAAAGTTCGCGATATTCAATAACTTTCTAAAAGTGCAATGTCTTTTTTAAAGGTGGTCTTGTACTTTTGTTATTGCATATTGAGCACAGAAAATTGCATCTTTGCCAGTAAACGTGGACCTTCAAATGGGCGCCGCAATTTGGATTTAGTTGATTGAAAAACACGAAAAGAAAATAATACCAAGAATATACCAAAATCTGGCAAATAATCCTATATGTGCGTCCGCTAAAAAATCTATTCAATGATCAAGGATGTTGCTGGGTCATTCCAAGCCAAATCAACAAGATATTCGAGTACACCATCACTCATGGATTCTTTCTCTTTGGTGTATGGAAAGTATTTCATGGAGAAACTGTGAAATTTTGAAGTAAAAATTTGAGCTGCTGTACCTCTTTTCGATTTCACGCGACAGCAATTTTAAATTCGAGGGGGGTGTCACCTCAAAAACAGGTACCGGTGTGTGTGAAATTCAATATCAGAGGGTCATAAGTAAAGAACTTCACACCCCTCAGATCTTCAAACTTGGCATTCTGGATAACCTTTGCCTGCAGATTGCAAATATTGTAACAGAGAGAAGAGAACCGGCACTTTCCCCAATTTAAGATAACACAGGGGGCAAAAATGGCTCCAAAACACTCGGACATACTTGGGGGGCCCATAAGTCAAAAAAGTAAAAAAAGTGTATAACTTCCCAATTTGGGCTGGAGATAGCTAATCTTAAATACTACCCTGTTCTACAATCTCTATACGGATATCAGTTGATTGGAAGAGATATAGCTGTCCGCAAAAAGTAAAAATTCCAATTTGACCCTTGACTTGGCCCCCCTTAAAAACCAATGTCAGACATTTATGCACCAAATTCTGACGTGAAATATGTTTGAGGGGAGTACTTGCTTAATATTTTGGCAAAGTTTCAATGTGGTGTCTAAGTGTCTTCTATAAGTAAAACGGTCTTCAAAAAGCCCCTACTTCATGTAATTCTGTTTTGAACGACATTCCCTTGAAACTACAAAAAGTTGAAAGGAAGGGAGACCGAGGGTGCGCTATGAAAGGCCGGGACAGTAAAACTGCACAGCTGCAGGTGGACTATATAATTCATAGTAGAAGAAGGAAGGAGGATGAAAGGCCGGACCAAGCAAGACACAAAGCTGAAATTTTGTCCACAACCTAGATCCAGGTGTATTAATGGTGATGATATTGATTTTCAATTTCTTGTAGAGTTCTACACAGGTCATATTGATTCAAAGTCTTAAACTGCACTTGAATACCCAAGTTGCAAAGTTCTGCATTCTGTGTACATTTCAATGGGAACTTTGTCTGATTATAGTTAAAGGTTTAGATTCTTTGAAGGGGTTAACCTCATATGGCCAAGTTAGGACACCCTGTTGAAAATTGCACCAACTCATCAGGGGCCCCTCTTACCATATTTCAAGCAGAATTTGGTGCAAAATGTCTGACATTGATTTTTAGGGGGGTCAAGTCAAGGTTTCAAATTGGACGTTATGCTTTGCGCTATACTCTACCAATAAAGCGGATTATAAGTATAAGTTTGTACACAAGGGTAGTATTCAAGAGAAAGCTTTCACCAGTCCAAATTTGGAAGTTATATCACTTTTACTTTTTGGCTTATGGGCCCCCAAAGTATGTTCCGGGGAGGGTTTTTAGGCCATTTTGTCCCCTGTTATTTTAAATTCGGGCAAGGTGCATTTTTTCTGTTCACATATTGCATATGCAGCAAAAGGTTATCCAGAATGCCCCAAGTTTGAAGGATCTGAAGGGTGTAGTTCTTTACTTAGGGCCCTCTGAAATTGAATTTCACACCGGTAAGGTTGTTTGAGGTGGGTGACCCCCTCAAATTTAAAATTGATGTAGCGTGAAAACGAAAGAGGTACAGAGTTCAAATTTTCAAGATTTTAGTTTCTCAGAATCTCTTTCAATACACCAAAAAGGACAGAAATCTGAGGGATGATGGTGTTACCGATGGTTGAATTGGCATGGAATGACCCTGATGGTTTCTTATAGTTAAATATGTTGTAACATCGTCGTTGTAAGTGTTGGTATTGACAGTAGACGACTTAGTGACGCTAGATTTCGAGACATCGCTCTTTTTCCTACCACAAACAGGTTCATAGCCTCAATAAACGCTCTCGGTAGAAGGGATACTGAGTGCATAAAGTGACGGTTTGACGGCAGAATTGAGATTTTACACTAAGATCCTTCCGATGGTCTCAATATTACCGGCTTGCTCACGAGTGAAAATACTCACGTTGAAAAGAGCTGTAGTTACTCTGTTGAGGATGTAAAGCCTACAGAATAATATTACAAACAAAAAAAAAAAAAAAAAAAGGATAAAATTGATCAGTACGACTAGCGAATCTGCCTAAATTTCCTCAAACAAATTAGAATTTAACCAACGCTAAATCTCATAATTGTAAAATGATGAGATAATATAACAAATTAAACAACTATATTATGTGAAATACCACAAAATTACCATTTTGATTTTATTACGCACCATGAAGTCACGACCCATAACAAATAACATGAATAAAGAAGTAAATGTTTAAAACAGGGGGGACATGCTTCTAATTACGATTATAGATATCGTCGTTTCGTTAAATCGAATACTTAAATGGCTTGGGTTCTTTGGAGCACGTTGGAACAAACAAGCTGAAAATATCATTTGACATGTTGATTTGCAGGTGCGGGTAAGCACAGATTATGGAATACATGGATGATAATCTGCGGTTTTCCTTTGAAGCTATGTGTGTTCAACAAAGAATAAAGGCCTCAACACTGTCCTGTCTATGGAGACAACCATTAATGGATCCACAAACTAAAGTTAGTTTTATCCTCGAAGTACAGCGATGAGTTCAATAGCGGCAATGATACCATTGACCTCGCCACCATTGCGCATAGGAGTTCACCTTAAAAATTTTAGTTGCATCCAGCCCCTTCAGCGTACCTGTACGGGACAAAGCCACACCAGCGATTGTTACAGTAGCGACGGATACAGATACAGGATAGCCTGTTACTCCAGCTGATACAGAAACATGAAGAAAGAAACACATAGCTGGTATGGTTTTATTGTATTTTGTGCGTGTTATCTTGTACATAAAAAAGCAAAGGTTAAACCAAGGAAAAATTAATTTTACTGAAGAAAACGTTTATTAATTTCAAGCTTATCACCCAGGTGCATGTTTTACATTGTTTTTATAATATAACATATAATTTGCCATATCTTTGAAGTTTTTAAGGAGACTATTTTAGAGTTAACTGATTCAACGGTCAGCAGTTTCTATTGTGTAGGATTCATTGGTTATGACAATGTTCATAATTCCCGTGCAGGTCAAACGCTCGTGGTTTATTGATTTGAAAAAAAATAAAAAAAATAAAAAAAATAAAAAAAGTATTTGAATTTTAATTGAGTTTAATATCCCTTGTGTTGTTGTGGTGTAAGTCTGTGTTACGTACCATTTGTTTTAACATACACGTATTTTAATATCAATGGCTTGAAACCATTAAGGGTCAACCAGTGCGTCACTGTGACAGATTTATAGAAGTATTCCGTTTGCTTGAAATTTGTTTGTTTTAAAAACCAAACCCGCAAATGTCCATTTAAGATAGGTTATAAATTTGCCGCATATTTCGTCTTACCTGTATGGCCCTTGGCAAATAAAGAAGACGACCCCGTTGGAGTTCATAACTCTTCCCTTGGTTTCTGAATTTTCTTCTGTTCACTTGACATATTGTCATCATCAAACGTGTTTCCGGCGTGCTCAACACGTAGACGCTGATTATAACGTAAAACAGTATTGTAAACTACAGGGCCATAAACATGCTGACGTTAAAGACGTTATGGTAAAGTAAAAGTTAGCCGTAAGTGGGACACACAAACTTCCAGTGGTTGGGCCATGACTTGAATTTGGCAGTTTTAGGCCAAATCACACAAAAGTGTCGAAACCCCTCAGCTACTGATTGATTGCACCAAAAAAACAAACACCTAAGCTCCTAAAATAAATGTTACTGTCGGCGTTTACCCGCAATAGCCCTGTGACGAAGGGGAAAACACAAGGCGTAGAATCGCTTCCGTCGAACTAAAGATTTACAATAGCTAGATATGCGTATCTGCGAATGCTGCAATTGCGAATAGACGCACACTGATACTTGCTACGCAGAATTGAAAGTTCAAATCAGACGTCCGACAGATTTTGGCAAATGCACTTATCGTATTAGAGGCCCTGTTCCTAGCACACTATCACACATTGCCAGATACGCTAAGGTAATATTGTTTACAGTTTGATGTCGTTTCAGACGAAAAACTGTGAATAAGAAACAAGATTTGATAAAACTCCCAACCCTACTATGGTTTTAACACACCAAGTAAATTGACTCTGTCAATATGCTTATAAAGCATGGATTCAGCAACAAATTCATTGCTGAAATTGTAAGTTGGTTGGATTGGCAATTGTTTTCCTGCATACTCAAAGCCTGTTTTCGAACACCGAGTTAAAGAGAGTATGCGATCTCCTATCAAGAGACCGTCGTCTTTTCCAAAGCGTGCTCACGATGTGCTTGCTCACTTTTCCGCATCTGATGAGTAATGAGTCAACTGTGTGTGACGCTCAGGGTCTTTTTACTCCTATCTGGTCCACGCATCGCCCCCAGTCCGAAACGTGCATCTTCACGCATTAGACGGTTGCTGAAGTCCTGAAATCGTCCAGCGGCATTTGAATGAATTGAATGCTGCACGTGTAATCGTATGTAGGGTATTTTAACAATACTCAAATGTTAAAGATTAGTCTTCTTCATTTTCCTCTCAAATGACGAATACATGTACCATAAACCCAATTTCAACAATAATGAATGTTTAAAAAGTGTTGTGGAGTAAGAAACGACTCTATAGGAGCGCAACAACGTGCGCTCTGTATGATTAAAGGCCGCATCTGGTAAAGTCATTTTGCATGACCTGAATACAGATGATTTTTTATGTAATTTATTTATAGTTTTGCTAGTTTTTTGGTTAATTTTAAAACCTGCAAAGAGTACACACACCCCAACATCTAATAATCGCCTAAACCGTTCCTATGTAAAACAGTTTAAATTTCTCGTTTTAAAGTAACTCATAGTTGCTTCAGCTTCGAACTTCATTTTTGAGATTATGACCTTAGAGAGCTTACAAACGGAATATGTGTGACCACATTTGCTAGGTTTTTCTTGACATAGGACAAGATTTTTTTTTTTCAAGCTCGGCAAAAATAAATCACCAAAAGAGCAAAATGAAGGGTGCTGTTCCCCAGTTTTAATTCTTTTCACGAGTGACACGGAGGAATACCTCAATGTTTATTCATGTGTTTACTGCAGGGTTTTGCCCACTTACACATGTTAGAATCCCGATTCTTGAGTTGTTTTTTTTAATCAGAAATCGTGATATATATGTCCTATCGATTCTTTCAGCAAGGGGAGAGGGAAGAAGGACAAAAAAAATACAAAAAGGGGAGGGAGCGAATGCCGAAAACGCAATATGAAAATGAATTACATACTTCCTTTCTTATATCGTGCAGTTTTTGCGCGTTATCCAGCTTGTAGTCATTTAGTATAACAAACAAACTGGAAATTTGTAACAAACGTATGTTACAAAACAAGATCAAGTCAATGTATTAATTTTGCAAATAAATCCAACAGATCGTGCTTTATGCTATGTCCCCTTACCATAGTTTGAAATCCGTTACATTGATCGAAGTTGAGCGCCTGCCCTGGGAACGTCGATATCGGCTAGCATGGTGGTTAATATGTATCTCCTGTTGCGGCATTGCGGTGCCGAAATACTGATATCATAATATCGCGTGTTCGGCCTAACAATGGCTATAGCGCTGTTCTTAGATACAATTGTGCTTGTCGAATGGCGATATCAGTCTGATAGCGAATTTACGATATCACTCTATTGACCCTGTCGATTATGCCGAAATGCCGTCATAGCAATTAATATTTCTGTACAAATAATATTATCAACAATGTCACAACGCATGCGTTTTTATATCAAGACAGTAATTACACGGTGAAAAAGCAATATTTAACCGATATATCGATATTCTCGGCAGAAAATGCATACCGAAATCTGGATATCTCATACGAACATTTTGGCGGAAATATCGGTATTTAGGCAAGCATAATGCCGAGATACCAGTATTTCGGCAAACACTGCCCGAAATATCGATATTTCGGTGAATAGGGGGAGTCGGCGTTACTAAATACATAAAGAATGTAATATCTCGTGATTATCAATAATTTTGAATAGTGAATTTTACTTCATAGATGGCTCAGAGATAATTCGAAAAGTGGTGCAAAAGAAATGGAATATGAAACATTACATGTATTAAAATTGCCGATCCTTGATATATGAGTTTTTACCAAAATGAGATGGGAATATGAAAACATATACATGTAATTACAATTTCCGATCCATTGATATATAGTTTTTACCAAAATATTGCACCATATAAAACGGGCGCCAAAGATATTTTGTATGTATTGCAATGGGAGGTTCAATAGTGGTGTGCGTCCTAAATGTGGAAGGGCGCATAATTAAAATACACATTTTTTAACGTTTAGAGAAAGTTTAGAGAAAAAATAGGGTACAATTAATTGAACATTTAATTACACAATATGCAAAACATGGCAAAATTCAATTATTTTAGTTTGCATGATTGGAGATGTTTCAAGTACCATTTTCAATAGGGGCAAATATAAGTTTCTATCGGACATGCCTATGGAAGCATATCTCGACATGTCGACATGGAAATGGCATTTGTCAACAAAACTGGGCAAGTTGAATTTTATAAAAAACTTACGTTAATGTCAATTTATGGATGGTTTATAGCAGTGAGCTTAAAGTTGCATAAATAATTTAATGCTTATTAGTTGCAATTTTCAATTATGATGGTTCAAAAACAAAAAGTGTGAAATCTCACTTTTCTATCGTCCATTAATTATTGTCGTACGCAGAGGAAAAGAACTAGTACATTACTATATTACGTCTAAAAACGGTCATTTAAGCGTTCTCGACAGAAACATTAATGTGAAATAACTGGAACTGCGGGGGGCTACTGGATGATCTTTTGTGATATGATTCAGACCTCATGGATACTCATGCCATCAACGAAAGGGTATTCCCGTTGCTGTTTTTTTTCAATGCATAATAGTAATTTTTAACTAAGTACTAACAAATTAAAATTATTTTAATGTTAGGTGAAAGTGTAAAACAGATGACCAAGTATCTTTGAACAAGTATTCAGTCTAAGATTACACTCTTGGAAAGAAAGAAACTGGCTCCAAAACATTGATATATTGTGGGGTCAAAAATAATAAAAAATGTCGCGGATAAGTTGAAACCTTGCATCCAGTGCTCCAAAAACGCCTCTAAACAAAAAATAAATTGATAATGCCTCACTTTTTCTTAGAGAGCCATTTAATCAGCTTAGACAAATGATGGTTTGATAGAAACCCCTAATATAAGTTTCTCATCACTGTCAATCAATTCGTTCGCGATCGCGAAAATGTGGGTGACATTTTTATTATGGTCCCATAAATTCCGGAATCAATATTTTCAAACAATTTCAGGAGGTATGATGGAATGATGGACAGTCAATAACGGGCCTTTTAAAATTAAAGGCCCTCCACAGACAGTTATCAACACTTTATTCCGTCAAATTATCGGTTTAACATGAGATTTCCCTAATGGGTTTGGTCCATAGTAGTTAATCTTTTAAAAAGCCAATAACGCTGTAGTGTACGCAATAACCGGTTCCCCAATACCCGAGTATCTAAATATACAACTTTATTGTACCAAATAGGCCATAGGTAAAAGGTGTGGCGTGCTAAAGTGCAATTCAAAATTAAAATATTTCATAAATTTTTAAAAATTGCTTCTTTTTTTATTTTCAAACAGCTGTGGTATGCAGTTAGCAAGACGCGTTTCTGGGATTTGTCCCTTCATTAGTTGCAATGCTAGGAAGGATCAGATCTTGTTCCATGATTTTATATATTTACATAGAGATGTTAGTTACGTATAAAAAGAAGACCAAGGCGATGTGTATTTTGGTCCAAGTTCGCATTTAGCTTGACGCCAAATGTTTGTTTGTGCCCTACTTTCAAACAAAGCAGGTCTAATAAGGGGGTGGCCGTGAAAACAGCCGTTTGGTCTGTAGAGAATTCTTTTTACGGTGACAGAGCAAACAAACTGGCCCGTTCTCTGTGAAACTGAAAATAACCTCTCACAAGGGTGTTAAAATCAAAATTCCCTCTTGTTACACACTTTCAAGATTCCCGTATTCGGGGCTCGTTAAAGTAATTGTGTTTTATAGGTCTACCACATCATTCGCTAAGTCTCTGCCTCCGTGCTTTGAGGAAAAAGCAGCTGTATCAAAAAAAAGGTGTCAAATCGAACTTAAAGTAATCGTTGAAGCCTCTATCTCTAATTCCAAGTCTGCAATTTTAAGTGTCTGTGTATCTTGGGGGCATGTACAAGCTGCCATCTTGTTGAATTCTTCCCTGATTCTAAACGGAAACTTTCAATCGTGCCCTGACCAGTTTCATCGCCAGATCCTGGATCTACTTATGCAATATGGGATTTCTGGAAAAATACGTTTCAAATCCTGGTGTTCTGAAATTTAGATCCAGTTGTTTTGAAATCGCTTCTTGAGGTGAAATCCCCGATTATGAGATAAACTGTATTTTGAACACCAGAGGAATAGTGTTGTCTTTTCACTCGTCCCGTAATAAAGGCGTGTCTATTTTTCGAACCACTTCCTCTTAGGCTTCTTTATCTCCTTTCTTGATAACACCCCCTCTCCCCCTTTGTTTTGGGGTGAAGTTTTTTTTTTTTTTTTGCTTCCCTTTTGGTTGGAATGCTTTTCTATCATCATTGCCTTTTTATCGCTGCAGTTTCGGCATACTTATAAGTTCTCCTTTAATAAAACCTCGGAAAACCGACGGACAATGGCAACGACGTTCTTTCGCAAGTAGCAGTATGTTTCAGTATGTTTCGTGTGACATTTAATATCTAACACATTTGACCTCCGAAATCTTTCCCCTTTTATAAATGATTAAATCCAGAAATTAACCCTTAAGTGACAAGGGGGGGGGGGGGAGTTTGGGGGTGGGGGGTTCAAAATTTGTTTTCGCGCGGCGCGCTTTTCGCGTGCGATTTTTGCGCCGAAATTTTTTGTAATTGTCTGACTTTTAAATGCGCTTCTTTTCATACCAAAATAATTAAAATCGGCCAGCCCAAATCTTAATGAGAATAATTATGGGGGGACCCATGGAACCCCCCCCCCCCCGTGGGCTCTAACGGAAATCTTTTGAGAATATTTTTAAATAAGAATAAAAAACCTAGAACCAAAGCAAATTTTTTTTTGTGATTATAAGTTCACACATACATGTAAGTAAACAATTATTAGTAACATTAAAAATATTACCCGTATGTGGCTGAAAATAATGTCATCATTACGTTGCCAAACCGTTACTGTAACAAACTCTATGGGAATGACGTGTATTTTGCAACACCCTAAAAAATACAGGATTCCCTAAAACCTGCTGGTTTTGTGTTAAATATAAGTAAATTTGGGTCTTCTAGAATAGATATCAACATAAAATAAGTTTTTAAAATGTTTGATGTAGCACAAGGCTCATTTGAATTTTCCGTCTTTTTCCCAATTTTCGCGTTTTTGAACAATTTTTGCCCCTAATTTGCACCAAAATTCACAATCCATTTTTTATTGCTGATTTGGGTTTGTCTTATGACCCTCACATGTGGTTTAAATGTCGTGTCAAAAATTCCTCGGGAAATGGTTTCCTTAGGGGGGGGTCCCATGGAACCCCCTGGGCACCAACGGGAGTGAAAACCCCTTGGTCATTAAGTGTTAAATCTCCTCCTCGGAGCACAAAATGAACTTCCCGGGATTGGTGTACTCTTTTAATCTTTGTGGATAAACACTTCTAGTTCTTTCACAGAACCTGCCCACATGAGTAATGAATCGTCCATATAGATATGGAAAGACAAAAATTCTTCTTTCAATCCAATCTCTAATCTTTCTTCACTTAGGTACTGGCTACTAAAGCAACTCATACTTGATGAGAGTTCTTATTCTTCCATTTAGTATTCCATTATACTGACTTAAATATCGCTTGTAAAACACTTATCGTCCAAAGGTATTATTGAGAAATTAGCTATAGCACATACACTGGTTTTGAAAAAGTTTTCATATTTCCCTTCCAAATTCAAATGGCGGCCACACAATGGTCGCCAAAATACTTATTGTAAGCCGGTGGCAGACTCCTCTATCGTGTAGAATATTTTTGGCTTAGAATATTCTATGCCTACGACCAAATTACGTATGTACATCGAATAACGTGTTTTTGCACCGGCCTAAGCTGAAACCGAGCAAATCCGCCTTTGAAATGCGCGATAGCTTCTAATGTTCCATTAATAATCAAAATTCTATTAATAATATTGTCAACAATATTAATTAACCCCTAATTATGTTTTGTATGCTGTTTAAATCAAGATTGCGCCCTGTACTATCAAATTTGTTTTATGGCACAAAAAGGGTGCCTCCACCAAATGTTACAAATAACGTGTTCCTCAATTAGTTTTTAGAACTGTTTGAAATCCCAATGTGTTCATATTAAAATCCCAATGGCGCTAACATTATTTATATTTATTACGAGCCAACAATGGCCGTGAGCCATTTCGTGAAGACAGCATGACATTGTCTAAGCATCTAGGTGGACCTAAGGACATAAAAAGCAATCTTTGAACACAATTCTAGACGCTTATGGGGGGGGGCGCTTAAGTCTGTTTTCAAAATGCTCGCCATGTACCATATATATGTCATTAAGTGATATACCAAACGAGATACTTTTTTTGCCATTGTATATGAATTAACCTTGGAAATTGAAATATTTGCAATTCACTAATTTCACACCATATAGAGTGATTTGACACAATTGGCAATTACTATTTAGCTACCTAAATTCCACACCGAAACAGTAGAGGACGTAGCGAAATTCGACACAGATAAAGAGGTGGAAGTGGTATAAATAGACATAATTTTAACACGTAATGGAGTGGAATACATGGATTTTGGTATAGAAAAGCGGCAGAAAAAAGGGGAAATGGCATCCAAACAAGTTACCTTAAAGGTAACTTTTACCCCCCCCCCCCCCCCCCCCCGCGGCCCCCGGAAAGGTAATCATAGTGAAGGGTAATGCCAACTGGTAATTGCTGGCAAAATAGCGGAGCGCATTTTCCAAATGCTGGTGAATAAAAGTGCACCCATCTCTACTGAAAGGGGCGAACCGAAAATGAAATTAATTTGAGACACGTATACTCACCAAAAGAGCACAAAGGACATGGTTGCTCAGATTTTATTGCACACATTTCCCTGTACCTGGACACATTTCCCCCCAAAAAAAGTCTAAGCAAATAACAGACCAACTTATTTTTTGTCAAATTGCTCCACTCCTACAATATAATTCAAGCACAAAGCAAACAAGCACCAAAAAATATTTATTTGGTCAGGAATGGTTCTCGAGGCAGAAAATGAGAATAAGTTTGGCAGACCAGGTACTCTAACCCCGCTTAGACCTTTCCACTTCCATGTTCCGTGGGTTAACATAGTATAGGAAAAAAACAAACAAACGTAACAAAGTGGCCGAAAAATAAAAAAGACATACGGCGACCTGAAATACATACTCGTGTGATTGAAGCCTACCATCATCTAGCCAATGTTTTTTCCAATAGTGCTGTACGCATCGTTTGTCTCAGCACTGAATAAAATTATATATACCCAATGGCCTCGTCTACAAGTCACGGTTTTAACCGTACACCGTACAGGTCAGTTAGGACCCTTTCTATCACAGCTTTTTAGGTGTAAAGTAAAAACTATCCCTGAGGTGTTTTTTGTAGACGGGCCTGTTTTAGACGCCGATCATGGATACACGCGGCCCCGGATAAGCACACTAGCTGAACAATCCTGACACCACCACCAAGCCATTACCAATGACTGTGGATCTAGCAACAAACCCTGAGGTGTGTATTCAAAAGAAAAAAAAAGGTTTAAAAGAAAAGATAATAAAACGGCCAAATGTGCATATCGTATAATGATCAATATAAAACTTACACAAACGCGCTAAGTTAAAAAGGAGCCAAGCCGCCTTTTTGCAGTGATTTAAAATTGAAGCATGAGATTGCGACTCGCAATACCAGAACATAAAATTGCGTAACCTCGCTGGAGGAAATATCAACCATAGCAATGGCTATAGAACGATCTCTTCTCGCTTCAAAATGCAAGACATTCGACAAGGCCACAAGTCAAACCAAAACACGACCCTTATCAATGAGCTAACATAGGTGAAAGCGACAACGTAACGGGGGAAATGGGGGTAAGATACCTGAATTATGGGAACGCGACCGACGCAGCGCTTACCTGCGGCCTGCGCAGCACCCTTCAAAAATGCAGCATTTTGAATTAAAGAGTTTTGGCCGGAAAATCTATATGCCAGCTAAATTACCAGCACAACGGATCACAGTGACTAGAATGAATGTTAAACCCATCCTGTTATGTATACCGAACTACATGCATTAAGAAAACCAACACCAAAAAACAAAAATCGGATTCATTTCAATCTTTGAAATTGCAAGAAAAAAATAACTTGATCTTAATCCCCTTACTAAAAGAAAATAACACTGAATTCTTTAAAAACCCTAAATTGGACAGGAAGAGGGAACCACACTGAGACAATACTTATGGTTAAGTCGAAACAGGATATATATTAAAATTTTGGAAATAAAATGAACCGAAACGAACTAAATCCGCCCACAAACAAAACGCAAATAGTAGCGGTAAATTTGGATAACACGAAAATTATAAACTTAGACAAACGATGCGCCATGAACAATCTTGATATAAAATTAATATGTTCAACGACCTAAAAAACTAACATTTGCATCAAGGCAAGACCAAGAACGAAGCAAACCACAACACCGTTTGCAATACAACAAACCCAGACTGGCTAACTACTTACCATCTTTAAATATACGACCAAGCGTGGATAAACAACACCAACATAACAAACGCGCTTACTGACACTTCTCGCAACTCCATCCTACAACTAGCTGTCCATGTCCATTTAGCTTAGAACCTCGGTTTTAATTAATATAGAGAAGGGTAGAGGTGTCGGGAAAAATCGTGAAAGAAATTCTTTTAAATTCCGCGCTCATTCAGTATAAATATCCCATTGAATAGAGTGTTGCAGCGTGTGGGTCCCTCGCACCTCGACACGTCTTAGAGCAGGTGCTAAGTGCATTTGGTGACATTTTTGTCACGTCATCTATAACCTCATGATAACCAAAAGTGATCAGAACATGATTGACTACTCAAAATCCCGGAATAAAACAAACGCTATTGGTACATTACAAGCAGTGCGGATAATTCGATCAATGTTTTCCTACTGTCAAGAGCGATGCCACGTTTAACACCCACCATCCTTATAAATGGAACATTCTTGAAAACGTTTTATGCTCATTACAATATTCTGCTGTTCTGATCCTTGCCGATGATGGCAAAAATAGCAGAAATTGAATAGAATTGGGTGTGAAGAATTACTTTTCAGCACGCACCTTAAATCTTGTTGGGTAATAGATAATACAACCTTTCTGCACGATTTCTCCGAACTGATAGCTTCTCTAATATTAAATTAAAAACGAGGGTCTAAGCTAATTAAATGACCTAGCATACAACCATAATCTGTATGCCATATGGATGAATTTAACCTAAGTCCCCGAAAAGGAGCCAACACAATAAAGTTTCGACACCATAAAACATTATGGAATACTAGGGGCAGGAAAAATAACCTGAACTAAACAATTACTCCGAAACGCCAAGACCTTAACTACCAAAACCACATGAGGCAAACAAGTACCTATGTGCCTTCTATGGCCGGGATCGGATCATGACACATCGCGTAACTGCTGTGAAAAAGAACCAGGGAAATCACCAGGAATACCGTATATCGCCGAGAAAAACAAACTGCGCAGAATCAAAAAGTACGAACACTGGCACACGCGAGCACTACCCTTGCAGCGCTGATCGAGAATTTTGTTTTTACGCATAATTTGCTAAATGTATTTTCCACATGCCCGGGCGGCCGCGTCCGGCTATACACAGACTTCCGTTATAACACGAGATAGCGAACGCCAGCTCAAAGCCGTAACCATCTTGTCCCGCAGGGGGTGCGTACCTATTTCCAATAGTCCAGGCTACAGACCATGTTACCTTGTTATACTATAATATATATAAATGTTTTTTTCAATGGTTTCGAACCGTTTTTTCCTGCTGAATCTGATCCGATGGATCCAGACGAAAAACCTTGGAGCACTTTTCGAGAAAACCGCGAAATCAAAATGGCCCACCAAAACGAAAACCCAGATGTTAATTACTCAAAGTTTAATTTTTTAGCCTGCCTTGTTAAAAACACTCATTGTGACCAATTAATTGATTCATTAATTAAGAGATTCAATATGCCACCAATACAACAAGCATCTTAATATTTATCTACTTGATCGTAGAATGCTAACTTGATATATCCAATGCTTAGCAATCAATATGTTAATTGACCATTATTAATACTTTCACCAATTTTGCTAATCATCAAATCATAACCATTCAATATGGCAAACTTCAATTACTACTTATAGGCAGAGCTTGCCATGTGTGTGTATATCCCTCTAACTGAGTCAGAGCACTTTAAATACCATAACATAATGAAAGTGCTTGATATATGCAAGATGGCTCCAGATAGGCGTTCAATATGACTGCAAATGTCATCAGTATTCAGTAATTCATTTCACGCTGTAGGCTAAGATATATATTTTGTGGTATTTTATCTGGATTATCACTTCCACACCAGTAAGGCTATCGTAAGTGTCAATGAGTCGTTCATTCATCAATATCCCAATATGGAGGCCAATGACGCCCAAACCGACAAAACAAGAACATAATCTCCCCTAACTATTAGGGATCTGATTTTTTGGCCGCTAGAAAGTGCCATTTCCAGCCATATGGGATACCCATTGTTAGATGGCATCTTACATGTTCGATTCCTCCTATTACCTAATGATGTGACATTGAATCTGATTGACTTACATGGGTATACCCAAACATGCAGTAATACTTAGACCAACTATCAATTATAGCCATCTTAGAGTATCGGAATCCATCTTGGATCCTATAATGCCAGATATTTATATCACATTTTTTAAAATATGTCTTATGTTTTAATTAATTTTTTGACTGCCAAAGCACGCAGGATCGATACCAAATTACCAACCTGCAGCCACAATAGATCACGATCAGACACTTATTGTATTGACGGCCAAATTGAATTCATTGATTACGTGTTACAGAATCATATGTTAATTTGGTCAAAATGAATGTTTAAACGAGACAGGTCTTAAAAACCTTTTGAGTGAACAAGAGATGATGTTTGTATTTTGGTGGCCATTTTGATTTTTACGTTTTACAAAATGTTCAGTTGCTCGCTGGCAGCCATCGGATTCAGATCAGCAGAACAACTGTTCTTGAAACGCTGAAAAACATTATATATCTAAATAAAACAAGTTGATATTAGTTATCAAGATCTGTAGCCTGGACTAATAGCGCGGTGAACCAATTTATCATATCATTCCCTGATTTTCCATAATCTGGTGTAACCAATTTATCATATAATCACGTATATGCATAGAACGATGTACCGTTTTCCAGGCCACGGGTTACGGCGCACTGCGTGTTGCGTTTCGAATGGATGACCGTAAGGATATTTATACTACAAAACAGTTTTCGATGCCGCCTATTCTCTAACGCGGCATACCGCAATCTCCTTTAATTATAATCTATGGCTATAACTGAAAATAAACTAGAAGCGAACTAAGGGGGGGATCAAGTATCTTCAAGTAAAAAGAATGTACACACGAACACACAAACATCAACACAAATCCATGAGTTCTTATAGACCCCACGAAAGACTTAGCATTAAAGTCTGACTCAGAGATTTCGAAATATTATTTTTTGTGTAATAATGAAAAATAGTCAACTAGAACTAAAGATAGTAACCTAAAATGCACAATTCCGAAATTTGAGGTGAATCGGATTTTTCGTTTTGATGCAGTAAACATTTATGTGTAGTATTACGTCCCATAGGATACTGTGTATAACAAAAATTCCGGATCCGGAATTTTATAACAAAGTTGTGATTTTCGATACGAAGGAATTCTATTTAAGCTTAGCAATTTCACACAGTGATTAGTATATGGACAAGCATTATGTACATGCAAAAAACACGCCCTCCTAAGGAAATCTCTGAGTCGGCCTTTAACAATCACATGTATCTTATTGTACTTCATTCCTTCATAATTATTTGAAATTGCGTTTTGCTGTAATCTACAAATATTTAAAATTGTATGTTGCTGTATTTTAAATATTTAAAATTGTATGTTACTGTATTATGTGATGAACAAAAAAATATTGAATATTGACAAACGAGAAACACGTGGCCATTAGGCCTATTTGCATTGTTTACAACAAAATTCAGATATACTACAGTGAGCGTACAACCTAGAACGGTTGTATCAGTTACTACAGTCTGAATAAATATTGTTGAACTGGAACGACACCGGCGCGCGTGGACTGCGTGAGACAGGAGGAACATTAGCAAATCGCGCGATGCGCAATTAAACAAAGCATACGCGAACCTCCATATCCCTTGAAGCGTAAAATGAAGTGTTTGCATCGCACGTCCAACTACTGTTTTATCCAGCTGTAGTAACCTCAACACGAGTAATAAGGCAAATATGCACAATTACATTTCAAAGGCAATAAAAGGGGGATGGTTATGTGGCAGATTAAAGCACGAGACATACAAGCAGCAGTAACAGCTTATCGAGGATTGAGGTAAACAAAAAGGGCGTGAAATGGCAAGTGTGATTGACCCCAGACGCAATGAGCTGACTGATGAAATGGATGAATTTGTAAAAAAAAAAAAAGTTTGAACAATTTGACCAGAAGACCGATATACATGAAAGGGCTCATAAGAGAATAAAAAGCAATGAAATTATAGGTTGCTACACTTGAACAGGGAGAGAATAACAACATGGAGAAATGAAAAATCAAATGATGCAAATTAGCGTTTGAATTACTGAGGCAAGGAATAAATTTGCTAATGGAGTGGACGACCCCCAATTGAAAACCCAAGCGTACCTGACGAAACATCTTCATATCGATGGAGTAGGTCTGCCAACTAACTTAATTTTAAAGCACTACTTCCAGCTTCACTCAGCGGTATTCCGCATTAGTAGGTCCTGGAATATCAATGAAAACAACGCATGCACCTCGCAGAATACAAGGAAGTTTACGAGTCTTAAACAGCTGTCTTGAAATGGAACTATAGGGCCCTTGCACAGAACTAAATTATGTTGAATGGACTTTTTGTTTGCCCTCCAGATCAACCAAGTATGAAAAGAATACAATACATCCACCTGGTTCACCTGAACATTTCAGTTGTTTCTGCAGGAGATTCTTTTGTATTCTCTGCATGCTTGGGTTGTTCTGGAGGACAGGTCTGGTCAAGTTAACCTATTGACCTCCCGTGCAACCGCCCTATAGGACCCTTGCACGGAAGGTAAATTATATTGAATGTACTTTTGTTTGCCCTCCAGATCATCCAAGGATGCGAAGAATACAATGCATGCACCTGGTTCACCTGAACTTAATTTCAGCTATTTCTACAGGTGATTCCTTTGTATTCTCTGCATGCTTGGGTTGTTCTGGAAGCAGGTCTGGCCAAGATAACCAATTGACCTGCCGTGCAAGCGCCCTATAGTCATGGATGAACACCGGAACAGGATAGTTCTACCGCACATAGAATTAAAAACAGGAGGTAGGTGCAGGTGTAATGAATTTTGCGACCTTGATTTCACACTCTAGTTCGGACATCTGTGGGCATACTGACTCAAACACATAAAAATAGTTACTTGATAGCAGAATTTTGCATCGTGTGTTCCATAAGGTGACCCCCCTTTTCTGACATAATAACTCGTCTGACACCTATGAATTCGGAAACGTGAACGGCCTTACGGAATAACCACACGGTTTCCGTTAAGGTTTCCGAATTCATGGGTGTCAGAAAAGTATGCCAGAAAAAGGTGTCACCTTATGGAAACGCCCCGAATTCAGCTGACCTGATACGCGCCCAATGCAACTACGTAGTGTAATACACTGAACCAATTGCATAACAAAACTAAGACAAAAACACAAAAAAAACCGCTGAATGTATCATGTCCAATTGAAGAGATACTGACTGTATTTCTTCCTTTATTAGACAGTATTTGTTTGAAATCCATTTGAGAGTTTTCTTCTTCTTCTTCCTTAAAATTCCCCTTGACGAATACCAGGTCCAAAAGTTGATGCCTGGGGTTGATGACGATGTCCACATGCTAACAAGAAAAAGTCCACTATGAAATCTTATTCAACCTTTATTTTTAAACCGAGTTTTTTGCTTGCTTATCTTGTATTGAAACGCGATAACTAGCGGTCCACATGATAGTGAGTCACATTAACTAATCCCTCAAAAGTTTGCTCTACTACAACGTTGATTGTGATTAACACATACGAACGTTCCTGTGAGACGCTTGGTTAATATAACATGACCGCATAGATCGGCGAGAAAAGCCAGTGAAGGATAAAAGGCGCGAAAACAGGTAGCAGCAACAGGAAGCCACAAAGCTACAAGGAAAACACGTCCACGCGGGCAGAGGCAGCGATTGGTCAACCAACACCAAAGACCAAGAGGGCAACACTGTGTCGAGATAAACTGGATTTATGTTAACCACAAGCTGGTACCATAAATCGAATTACAAAATGACTGCCAAAAAGTGTTGTAAGAACAAGATGTTGCGGGAAAACCCGAGCATTTCATGTAAGAATGTCAGCTACTTTATCGCGAATTCATAGGATCTATAGATAGGAAAAAAAAATGTTGCACAAATTAGCAGGTCAAGACTGTTTTTCCTGCGACGTTTTCAAAATGACCCCAAATTACAAACATTACCTAGAATAAGCTACTTTTTATCCAAACTGCTTTAAAGTAGAAGGGGGGAGATGGCATAGTAGTGATGTACGGGTCGTGTGTTGCGTCGCGGGGTTATGAAAAGGGTTGGACATTTGCATAACTTAGGTCATACTTCGATGGATTTCGACCAAACTTTGGTCATGGGTGTGCCAGCATGGGAACCCACATTTGTGATTGTGTTGTGCGTCAAAGGTTCACACATACTAAGGTACAAGGTTCATATGGGTCATTAAGTTGAAAACAAATAGGCTGAAATTGTCAATTTGGCCCTCATTTAAATGTAATTTGAAAAGTGTTGCTTCAGTGCAAATCAAACTTTGTAGCAATGACAAGGGTGGTGACGAGGGGTGAGTGTTAATGGGTATTGAGGTCAAAGGTCATATCAAACAATGAAAATAATATAAAAAGAATATAAAATTTTAAACAACTTTGTCTGATTCTAGGTAAGGTTTGTCAAATTGTTCGTCTGACCAGCGATCAAAAGTGTCAATGGAACCCATTGATCGAACCTTTCCCTTGGGGTCATAGGTCAACAGAAAGTGATATTTTCAACTTTGTCCAATTTCAAAGGTTAAGGGACCGCGCACTTTTTACTTTTTAGGTCAGGGGGGAATGGGCTTTTCCCTTTTGAAAGTCATTTTTTCTGGATTGCCCCCCAATTCTGTTTTAAAATTTCGGGTCCCCCCACCCCAATGACTGATGAAAAATTTCGGTTCCGCCCGGACAATTGGACAATATTTTTATGTATCTTGAGTGTATTTAAAGGCAAAAATATGATGTGATGAAACTGGGAATATTAAAAAACCCAACAGTGTACAGAGGATGTCACACAACTATTTTATTTCAACTTATAGGCTAGACCGGGGGGTTGGTATATAAAAACAGCAAGTCTTTACTCATATAAATCAGGAAATGTAGCCATTTTTTGATAACAAAACTCCCGGGGGGGGGGGGTGGTCCCCTGTGGATTTTCGTTACTGAACACCCGATTCAATGGTGTCAATAGGGACTCAATTATTCGACCTTTCCTTGGGGTATAGGTCAACAGAAAGGTGATATTTTCAACTTTGTCCAATTTCAAAAGGTTAAGGGAACGCTCACGTTTTACTTGTTACGTCAGGGGGAATGGGCTTTTCCAATTTCTTAAATCATTTTTTCGGCTCCCCCCAATTTCTGTTTATAAAAATTCGGGTCCCCCCACCCCAATGACTGATGGTTGAAAAAATTTCGGTTCCTTCCGCAATTTTGAACAAAATTTTTACGTCAGGGGGAATGGGCTTTTCCAATTTCTTAAATCATTTGTTCGGGATTCCCCCCATTTCTGTTTAAAAATTTCGGTCCCCCCACCCCAATGACTGATGAAACATTTCGGTTCCTCCCGACAATTTTGCAATTATTTTTATGTATTTTGAGGTTATTTTAAGGCCAAATCTGATGTGATGAAACTGGAATATTAAAAACCCCACAGTTACAGGATGTCCACACACTATTTATTTCAACAGTATAGGCTATTAACGGGGGGTCTGGGTATGTAAAAAACAGCAATTCTTACTTCAATCATGAAATCCTGGCCATTTTTTGTAAACAAACTCCCGGGGGGGTGGGCCCTGTGATTTTCGTTACTGAACACCCGATTCATGCAAATTTGGTAAAAACGGATAGCTTGAGAGTGACGTCATATGTGAGGGGAAAGTCCGCGAAAAATACTGAACTATAGGGTGGAAAAGAATGGGATGGGATGCGAAAATGATTTATTTCGCAATTTTTGCGACTAACACCTTATTATTTTAGCTCTAAATGCTGCAATATATAAAATAGTCATGTCCCATGAAGTTAGAGTCAAAAACGACATGGAAATTTGATTTTCCTAACTTTTTTGGCGGAGAAAAATATTGGAATTTTTCAATGTGTGTTGTCTATGGAAATTGGCACATTTTGCTGACAAGCGAATTTTATGACGTCTTGTGACGTAATGCTAGGCATGTTGCGTACCTCATTTTGTATCAATGGAAAGAGGAAGACCATAGCTATCTATCTTTGCAAATACGAAATAACAATTGATTAATTCTGTTGTTTGCACATACAGATGAGTATGAAGTTGACATTTTAATAGTATTGTATTTGTAGCAATAGCAAGAATGTGGCGCGAACATTCTTGTCAGTCAAAGTAGTTTTGATGTTTCTCAAATCTTAAAGCTGACTTTTGGTAATTTGAAGAGAAATGTTTATATTCGTCGTGACGAGTGTCTATACAATTGCCAAAAATGGAATTGACATTCAACATGTTCAATAATTCATATAGAGTCAATCTGAGACTTATAATTACATAGGATGTAAATGTAGACATGCATGGTAGACTCATAAACATTATTATTATTGTTATTTGCTAAATGTGACCGTCCATCCCAAACCAGCAGTAAAGTCGCCCCTGGTCATGTTCACTTTATTATATATCTGCAATATCTATGTTATAAAATTTAAAATGATTGAGCGTTACCCGGCATCCATGGATCAAGTTGTGGTCGTCAAATTCTTTTGTCGAGTGAAAGATGAAACTGAAATAAACATTTAAAATTCAGTTAACTAAATACTTTTCTGTTGATAATCCAAAAATGTGGATTGTTTTCATACTTAGGCTTAAGAGCAGTTTTTCGAAATGAGACTTTTGCAGAAGTCTGGGCGAATGTTCAAATATCAAATCAGTTTCACCAAATTTCGACCTTTGCATGATTTGTCACCTATAGCGCAAAATGAAGCCGACTTTACGGCTGCTTGGAGTTGGACGGTCACAAATATGAAAAGGACAAGATTCATAAAGAGGCAAGGCATTAAAATGTAAGACACCAAGGCTACGACAAGCTTGATTGATTGATTGTTATGAGTGAAGTGCTATCCATTAGTGATAGATGAAACATAAGTGAACATTTTTTTAGTAAATACAGGGTGAGTCAAAAAAAATTGACACTGATTATGTCCGTCATTTTGAATTCTTAAGTAACATATATCTAACATATGTGATATCATCTGATAGCTTAGATCATTAGCTTTAATTTCCTGTAAAGATCATTCACATCGGTTAGGTATAGACCGAGCTATAGTCGTTTGAATCAAGTAGTCGGTTTTGTGCTCTATCCACGGATTCATATTAAAATGAACGGCGTTCAGCGAAGGAAATCAGCGTCCAGAAGAAAAACGGGCTATTTATTGACTGCAGAATAAATGTGACGCTATTTAAACCAACAAAATGCAGTCAAAATTTACCATCGATGTTCTCTTAATGTTTCTACGTCCTCATCACTCATAACAATTATTTGAAAAATAAAGTAACTTATACATGTTTCACCTTCTGGAGGAGTTGAATGAATTTGTAGACCAAAATATGCCACATCTTGTAAAAAAGTTTTACAAATATAACTTATCATTATCACTGGCTTTTACACCTTTAACTTGATATCACTTTATTTGACATAACATAGGTATACCCTTATCATCATCATGTGCAGTCATTTGCTTAGTTGGCCGCCGTGCATTCAAATGGAAAATCGTGGATAGGGGGAAAAGTTGACTACTTGATTCAAAAGACTATAGCTCGGCCTATACTTAACCGATTGGAATCATCTTTTCAGCAAATTAATGATAATGAAATAGGCTTTCCGGTGATACCACTTATGCTAGATATTTGGAATTTAAAATTCAAAATGGCGGACACAATCTGGGTCAATTTTTTTTTACTCACCCTGTACAAGACCTACTATCATCTACCGAATCTGATGAAATCGACTCATTTCTTGTCTCAATGTTCAGAAACAAAAACCAAATAATAAAAGATATGATTGTGAATCCTTGAAATCGCGTGCTGGATTTTAGCTTTCAAGTTACATTATTGTCTAAAAATATTGATATAAATTGGATGGATTAAGCGTAAACATGGAAATATACAGGGCCTTGCGACAAAAATAGCTCCATCAAATATGAAGGATCTGTTTCATATATTACTTCAAAAAAATAATGAAAAAATATGGTGAAAAGTGTGGTTTCATATGAAAGATCTACTATTTCTACTCTATTCACATATGAGAAGGGACATTTTAATTAATGTAGTTATACCTAAAAAGCAATTATGACTGACGGTAGATCTGGAGGATGATGAGCACGGTTGATGAGGAGCCAATTGAATTACATGCAAAATTGTAAGAAAGCGGGAATTTGTAAACACACGTCTTGTAAAAAATAAAAATGTTGGGGCCATGATTCTTTGAATATAGTTCAATGTAATACATATATTAATCATGTTGTTAGAGATTGCATCACATTTTCGATATCTTACCTAATTTATTGTTTTTAATGATTTTGCAGTTGCATTTCTCTCGACATTACCATTCAAAATATGCGTCTACACACGAAAGCTTTAACATGACATATCTTTTGACTGGGTTGACGGATTTGGTAATAGTCATGTATTTTCTAAAAGGAAATTAGACAGGGAATTTGACAAGGAATTTGATAATGCCTTTAATTGTCAAGTAGTGGTATATAAAAATGTTTCATGGTTTTGGATCATCCTCTACGATCTATTACCACGATGAAATTTCCCACCAAATTTGTTATCTTATTGAAGGCAATCACTACACCCGGGACGCGTCAGTCAATATATTTTTCATATGGATACACCATTTCTTCCACAAAATCTCATCGTACCAAGTTGGTTGACCAAATGCACAAGTATTTTATTTTGCACACTGTATAAATTCTACCCATCCCATATAATTGTTTTTTCAGTAAAAATGTAGATTTTGGAAAATAAGCTTTCCAGCAATATACAGTGTGTCCCAGAATGAAGTTATCAACATTTCATAATTTCCAAAACTAAATAACCTCAAACACAGTAAGAATCTAGACGGTGCAACATAATTTTAACGGTCTAATTGAAAATAGACATCGTGTTCTAACCAATTTTTTGAATAGTTAAAATATTTCACCGAACAGATTTTGACATTTATTCAGTTAATTTTGCAATAGATATCTCAGAAAATCGCGAAAAGATTGAAGTAGAGTGAATGAAAATAAATTTCAACCATTGTAAAGAGATATTTCTTTTCAGCTTCTTATATGTGAATTATTTAAGTAATTTAGTTTAAAGTTATACAAACACAATTCAGTTATTTTTTCAGTATGTAAAGCTTTAGTTTGTTCGTGAAAAAATAAAAAAATGAAATATGCATCCGTCTGTATTTTTCCGGAACTGAAACCGGAAGTAGCTTCAACGTGCCAAATTTGCCTAAATACTAGCATTAACACCTCGAAAAATGTTTCTAGTCATAGTCCTTTCAGTGGCATTGGTCTTGTTTGTTTGTTGTAGTGTGAAAGTTATGTCAGCGATTGTTTTTTTGCACATAGTCTTCTTCTGTACATCTGTGAAAATTTTTGGGTAAATTTTTCTATTTCAAATGTGTTGCCATCGTCGTTGTTAGTATTGATAGTGGACAGTGCAGTGGCGCTAGATTTCGATACATCGTTCCCTTTCTTTATACATTTACAACAGGTTCCAAGAGCGTCAATAAATGATTGCCTGTAGAAAGGACTACTGAGTGCATAAAGTGACGGATTGACGGCGGAATTAAGATACACTAAGATCCTTCCGATGGTCTCAATATTATCGGCTTGCTCACGGGTGAAAAGACTCACGTTGAAAAGAGCTGTTGTTACTCTGTTGAGAATGTAAAGTCTGCAAATTAAACAGAAATGAAAGAAAGTGGTCTGTTTACTTCCCTGACAAATCATAATTCGACAACAACGACACACGCCGAAGTATTAGAATATTTCATAATATATACAATTATCAATTTGCATATCGTCATATAGTTATTTAATTGGCCTCTTACCTAATTCTGTTTTCTAGTTTCAAAAAAGAATCGAGAAAAACAGTCTAGATTTGTTAGGTAAATCAACTATAAATAACTTTGTTGACTTGTCTTTGTAAATCGGTCATTGTATTTTGTAGTGCTTCGATTCTTGACCAATTGCCACTTACAAGAAAAACGTTTTTGTCATTTTTCTTTCAAAACCATGAAAAACATAAAAATGTTGTTTTTCCCGAAACGGCCAGGAACATTAGGCAAGAAATTACTTTACTCACCCCTTCAAAAATTTGCATCGTTACAATAAAATCAATACCATAACGTGTTTAATATAGAAGAATGTAAGATTTCGTGACGTATGTAACACATGTTCCTGGACAAAATTCCCGCGCATTTCACTCTTTTAATATTCACTCTTTTAATATACACATAGATTCATTGAATATAAACAAAAAATTTAGAAGGGCAAATCATGATCCACTTTTCATCCACAAGGTCAGCTCTATCAAAATTTGATTTTTTTTAGCTAGAAATACCCCTCGACTAGTGTAGGTTACAAACCCCAAACTGTTCTTTCAAATGTGCTTGCACCTTTGAGAAAGGTGAAAAAACGTGTCAATTTCGAAATACTGCCGGGGCCCCACAGTAATTTTGAACAAAATAGTATATAGTGATTTTTTAAAATGCTGAAAGGCTTGTAACTGAAAAACGAATGGTCGAAATCAAGTGAAATGTTCAGCATGCATTTACTCCTCTTTTTACTTGGCTAGAAAAGAGGTGAGGTTGTCGTCACACCAGAATCATGAATTGCACCTTTAATATCTATGTGTTTCATAATCTGTATGCCTAACTGAACAGATTATAAAATAACGTTACATTCTTCATGACGTAGTAAATCAGTGGCGATAATCAAATTTTAATATAGGCCTAATTTATCACAACTTTTCAGCCTTAAAAAAAGACGAACGACGTATGACCAAAAAAAAAACAACGTACGCTACATTGGAATTTTATAGTATCTTCACAAAATTAGGCGGTTAAAACATCAGCTATCAACGGTCTTACCTGTATGGCCCTTGGCAAACAAAGAAGACAATCCCGTTAAGTATCAGAACTCTTGCCACTTGGTTTCGGATTCTTATTTGCTCACTTGATTTCTTTTCATCATCAAACGTGTTCCGGCTGCTCAACGCGTGTACAATAATTATGTACAACACAGTATTGTAAACTAACAGTACCAAGAACATGCTAACGTTGAAAACATTGTGATAAATGTAAAAGTTAGCCGTAAGTGGGACACACAAACTCCCAGTGGTTGGCATGTCTTTAAATTTGGCAGTTTTAGGCCAAATTACGCAGAAGGGTCGAAATCCCGCAAGGCTAGCTGAATTGATTGCACCAAAGATGAGACAAACAACTAAAGCTCCTAAAATCAAATTGACGGTACGGCGTTTACCTGCAATAGCTTTGTGGCGAAGGGGAAAACGCAAGGCGTAGAATCGCTCCGTCGAAACTAATGATACGATAGCCAGAGATGCGTAATATGCGAAAGCTGCAATTGCGAATAAAGACGCACACTGATACTTGCTACGCAGAATTGAAAGTTCAAACAGACGTCCGACAGATTTGGCAAATGCAATTATTCGTACTAGAGGCCCTGTTCCTAGCAGAACAAGATCACACATTGCCAGAGACGCTAAGTAATAATTGGTTACAGTTTGCATGCGTTTCAGACGAAAAACTGTGAATAAAATACAAGATTTGATAAAACTCCAAACACTACTATGGTTGGTAACACACCAAGTAAATTGACTCTGTGAACATGCTTATAAAGCATGGATTCAGCAACAAATTCATTGCTGAAATTGTAAGTTGGTTTTGAGTCGCAATCGTTTTTCCTGCATAGTTAAACTAAAGCCTGTTTTCAGAAACACCCGAGTCGAAGTGAGCTTCTCTCTCAGGAGACATAAAGTGCATCGTCTTGTTTCTAAAGTGAGCTATCTGAGAATGATGTGCGTGCTCGTCCGTTTCTCAACTTATTTGTTAACAACATGATCAAAGGTATTTTGGTTTATCATTGAACACGTCAAACTTAATTGGAAAGCTAACACGTTAGATAACTTTGTGAGGAAGCTAATTAAATTTCTGGATTTATCTGAAAGCCCATAATTGATTGTTGGGCGCTTCTTGAATTGCCCTAGCTCAATGTCCAGTTGATACTGGTTGACAGGTTGACTCTGGTTGACAGGTTAACAGCTTCAAACTGATCTGGACAAACTTGGTGCGTGGGGTGCATTGAAATGATATGCTCCCCAAGCCGGAGAAATGTCATATAATGCATATCAAGGAACCAAATTTTCCTAATTACACTCTTAACGGTGAAGCAATTAATGAGACGACCAACATGAATCTACTGGGTGTGACGCTTCAAAATGACCTTAGCTGGGATGTTCAAGTGAAGCAGATGATATCAAAAGCGTCTCAAACAATGTATATGTTGTATGTTTTGAAGCGCTTCCAAGCCTCCGCCAAGGATCTATGTGCGGTTTACCAAATGTATGTGCGCCCTATGCTGGAATATGCTTCCCCTTTGTGGCACAGTCAGTAGTCTCACCAAACATCAAAGTGACTAAATGGAGCTCGTTCAGAAAACGTTCTTGCCGCATAATTTTGGGAAATCAATATGGATCCTATGCAGAGGCTTTGAAACAACTCGAGCTCTGCTCGCTGGTTGAAAGGCGGGAGCATTTACTCCTAGGCTTTGGCCATAGTCTTCAGAAATCTGAACGTCACAAAAATATGCTTCCTGGTACCAAAACCGCAAGACATGGTCGAAACCTACTAAGTTCCAACCAACTTGATCTCCCGAGATAGAACTAGCAGGTATAGAAAATCTACAATTCCTGCTCTTGGTTGAGAGGCCTAAATGCTTATTATTTTTAGTGTTTAATTTTGTTGCAATTTTGTATTTGTATTTTTCATGGATTTGAGTTGCATTGTTAAACCACAAAACCACATGGCGCACACTACTCTGTAGTTCTGGGTTTTTATATATACCGATAAATAAATAAATAAAATAATCATAGCCTTGCATAATGTTCGTTCACCAAGAATCTTCAAATGAATTCCACCTCATATGGACAAGGTGATTCAACTTAAAGGACTGGCCTAATTCTTCCCACTGAAATTTTTATTACCCTATCATCTTTTTGGCATGAATCAATGAACATGGTTTGTAGTAATATAACGCTAACTTAGCTTTCTTAATTTCGAGAATATTGAAGGAACTTGCAATTCTTTATCGCTTGTATTTTTTTTGGCCTGCCGGCGACAACAAAAAAATTGTGTTCCGAGTTTCAAATCTGAAAAGATTTGTCGCCTGTGATGGGTAAAGAAATTATTTTTTTATGTACTTGTTTCTTCTTTAAGAGCTTTGTTTATCTTGTATTTGGTACACCCATCTGTGGTACAACTTTAGGATTTAGAAACACAAGATAGTCACATCACCTTCACAAATTGCAAATTAAAATTCGCGCAATTGCTCGTTACGCGCTCAATTTGACCATTTGTTGTCTAATCAGTTGCTTATTTGAGCATTTCCGTCAGTTTTTAATTTTTAGGGGGAATCTAGGCGAGACCCTTTAATTTATGATGTTAATTTTATTTAGAGTCAATTGTCAAAATCACTCGTTGAAATATTGGTTCTTATGGGTGGATTTCAATATAAATTAACGAAGAAAGTTTCATGCTAAACAGCGACGTTAGTTACGTCCGTTCAATCAACGTGTAAAGTTCTATTATTATCGACTTGCATCAGATACGGTAGACACCAACCAAATAATGGTAAAGAATATTATGACTATTTGATAAGTTTAAAAACCTGCAGGAAATATATTTGTATGATATTAAACTGAGGCAAACCACATACATAAAGGGAGCACGAAAACAAATCACTGACCATCCAGGAATTTGCTAACCTGGGACGTTGGCATTACTAGCGCCACCTCTACCACTGACCATAATGACATGATAATGGACATAATAAATGATTTTGTCGCTATGTTGTGTGGTTCTCAGTTTAAAATCATATCAAATATATTTCACCGGACGGTTTTACTAAACTTATTCAAACAAATTGCGATTTCGGAATTGATTTCCATATCCTCTTTCTAAGCTTCTAGATAGAGGTGGATAGAGGAACGGGATTAGACGGCTGAAAGGCCTCTAGATATCAAATCAATCAACCGCTCTTTCCCATCTGACTAATTGCTCAGTGGTAGAGCGTGGCGCTAGTAATGCCAAGGTCCCATCTTCGAATCCTTGATGATTAGTTTTTGTTTTCGCTGCCTGTCCATTTATGTTGTGGGGGGTTGCTCAGTTTAAAATTCTATCAATATTATGGCAAGTGGACATTTTATTTAGATTGCACTTACCCATTAAACTAGGCGGTGAGACGTTGATATTTCACAACGCGACCTACTTAGCAACATAACATACTAGCTCACCTTCTAGCAGGCGTGACTCAAACCGGCTTGATTTTTTTTGCTTTGACCATGTTGACGCCTTAAATAGAGTGTTTGCTAGATACTTTTTCTAGAGTTTTTTCTGATTACGGCAAATAATGATTTGGCCACTTTCACGCAAAACTATGTTTATCAGGAAGAAGATTTTTCAGGAGCACAACCACGCGTAATGTAGAAAAAAAGTCTGATTGTTGTTGCAGATTTAATATGAATTTTGAAAATTTGCCCATTTTTTTTTTTTTTAATGTAAAGAATACAACAGGTTCAGATGTCTATTAGTTATATGCACATCCATGCATATTCAAGATTTTTTTTTAATATATCTGCTTAAAATTGTTTTATTAAACAACACGCGGCAAAATTTTGGTGCAAATTATGGCTCCTGTTTTTCTCTTGCATTCCGCTCAACGTTAGTGTTTATAATTGTGTTGCTATCTTCAGACGCCCAATGTTGCTCATTAAACGCTGTACCCCGACTCAACAAAAAAGATAAATAAAATGAAAAAAAATGAAAATTAAATAAACATTTTTCTATTTTTTTTAAGTTTTTTTTCAGATTTTTTTAGAATTTTTTTTGAGAAATTTTGTTTATATTTTTTTTAAGATTTTAAGATTTTTTTTTAGATGGTTTTTAAAGGGTGTTTGAAGTTTTTTTTAAAAAAAAAAAAATTTCCGATTTTTTTTTTTTTTAGAATTTTTTTTTTCAACTATGATTTTTTTTTGGCGTCTTGGTACGTGCGTGTGTGAAAAAAATTGCATGTGAGGGAATATAATTTTCGCTATATAAATGGCTGTGGATTACAAATCCGGAACCACCACTGAGGAGACGAGCGGTCGCTGTTTTGTTCTGCCTGCTGTACCATGGCCCCCTGTCCCGTACAGGGCAGGCTATACTGTAGCTATGTCCGTATGTGTATTTATTACTGCAATGTTGCATAAGTAACTAATTCGGCAATATTCGTCTCAGATAAGACTGGTCACACAAAATGTGGTCATTTTGCTGTTTGTTTGTGGATTGGGCGATGAAGTGGAAGCGCAGTTCTTATTGTTAAGCCTCTTTGAACGTTTCAAAATTTTGACCCCCTAGCTTACTGACAAGGCCACTAATTCCTTTTTCTAGACCGGGGGATTAATTACAATCTTGTTATGTTGATCATGACTCCTTTTTATACCCAACCCCGTTGCCATTTAGTCGCCGTGATGGTTGCGCAGGGAACGGGTGGTATCCTATCCTTGTATAACTGAGCAGGGCAGGGATGCCCGGGGCGAGTGCTTCCCAAGTGACAGATCAGAACCCTTTGGCCCAAATGCCACCTCCCCGTCAGCCCCCAATAAACTAACTGACCGTTATTACAGTGTCTATGGAAAAGCCCCAAATTTTTCCCCCGTCAGAAAATGCAATCTGCGCCCCTTCTCCCCCCCGCCCATTTGAAAATGTCGGTGAACCGGACTATAATCTTCATATGGCTTTTAATTTTAATTGGTAATTTCTCATTTGCGGTCATTTTAGCGAAAAAAATGCGTGGAAAATGGAGGTACCACTAGGGGGTTCCGTCAATGTCGGAAGGTGTGTGTGTGTGTTTGGGTGGGGGTTGCCACATGCTTAGACCTTAGACTGTAAAATGGCCAAAATGGTACTTATGTTATTTATGATCTACTATAAGCAAATGACTGACATACTTGTAGAGATTCTTATTTTTAGATATTGTGTATTACTTTCTCTTATATAAACTCACAGTTTATGAAGTCACTATGACGTCATATTAAAACGTTATATGTTGTGTACTTTATTTGAAGAAAGGGAATGTGTGCTACACAGTGTGATATACCAAACAAGATTGATGTTTGTCCCTTATATAAGAAAAACAATCGGGGGTGGGTGGGTAAACCCCCCCCCCCCCCCACCCCCCGGCGGCGAATTTAATGAAAAACCGTGTGGACGAAGGTCGTAAACTACACAAGAAAGGTTTCTTTATAAAGAGTACTTCCCAGTAGAGGGCCTATGAAATAGTATAACTACTCTCGCCGGGATTTTGTGCAAATCTCTATTGCTGCATGATGCAGCAATCTTCCTAGATCTGGGTTGATTAACAACCTGCCATATAACCCCCATATAACATTACATATAAAGACATCAGATTACTATCGAGAATGCTTGAGGTATATTTTTGTCAGCTATATTATCTGGGGCTCAATTATTTAAAGTGCTTAGGAGTTACATTGACAAAAGTGTCCCGTTGGTGAATTTGAAAGGTGCATATTTGATTTGGTTTTCGGGGAAAATAAAGAAATTGCAGCCTTGAATTAGGCCTATGTTGTTCTCTAATATTAAAAAAAAAAAAAGAAAGGGGGACGTATGGTTATAACAAGTTTAGGAATTAGCTGGGACATGGGGCCGAAAAATTGGCTTCTTGCACCACCTGGTTTATTGACCCAGTGTAATGATACGTGTGCAGTGCGCCATCAGAGCACGCCACCCCTGACCGACACTACCTGGCCACATTTATACATCAGTTTCGTTAATTGAGTTAGGGGACAATGACGTCACGGGTGGCCAAACAAGAACATTCACAAAAAGCTTTACTTTTTCTGTGATGAACATTGGACTTAGGAAAAATTTTCCATGATTGGGGCCCCCGCTGGCCTTCGCGAAAGGCGGAGCGCTGAACAAGGCGGTTTGCTGGAGGGGGAAGCTTTGGATTGAGATGTTCTGGTTAAAAGTGTTAAAAATTATTGGGGGGGGGGGGGTCAAGGTATCGAGCCACTTGATACGACCCTCCCCCCCCCCCCGCAATCAAAATTATTGGGGTGCCAAGGCCACCCCGTCGGGGCCCCGTTTACTAAGCCCAATCCACAACGAACAGCAAAATGATCCAATTGTAGTCTATTTTGTGTGAGTTCGTCTTATCGTGTCCAAACACAGGGCTTCTCAATGATCCAGCCATAGAGATGTGTAGGCTTACAGGCTATAGCAGCGTAGGCTGCTTCACTTTCCGCAAGGTTCTTGTCTGTGCATGTTGCTCCAGGGCGACCAATACATGTTTATTGCTGTTGTAAGTGTGCCTGTTATGCTTCAGGTAGACCCACTTTGCAGGAAGAAAACTCAGATCGGCCAATTTGTTGGTAGTCTAATGATGGCGAAAGTAATGCATGCAACACGGCATTCTAAAAGCAGAACAAAACAGAGACTCGTCTCCGGCCAGTAACTCCCTCCTGGGCTGGTTCCCGGTTATTTGTATCCCCAGCCATTTATATACGAACCCTTTTATTTTTTTCACTCCAATTTTGTTATCGTACGAACGACGCCAAAAAAAATCAAAGGAAAAAAAATTCCAACGAAGAAAAAAAAATCTGCGAGAGGAAAATTCTTAAAAAAATTCTAAAAAAAATAAAAGTTATACAACAAAATTCTAAAAAAAAAAAAAAAAAATTCTAAAAACATTTTTTCTAAAAGTCTAAAAAAATATATAATAAATTTATTTTTTTTTGTTTTGTTAATTTTTTTTTTTTTTTCATTTTCATTTTTATTTTTGTTGGCGGCGATGGGTACACCGTACATCATTGTCCAGTCAAAATATGAAAATAAGGGGCAAAACCACACAAAATGCAACAGAAACCGTTTTACTTGTATTTAAATTGCAATAGGCTAAAGCAACATATACAAAAGTTTACCAAAATCGGAGGCAGTGGAACAATGTCTAATTTACATAATCCAAAATGGCCTCCATTCAAAACTATTTTGCGTATATCTTGGGATCTGAGATGTGTACAGACTTAATTCTGGTGGCTATACCCATGTTTTAGAGGTCAAGGAATTCAATTATAATTTATTTCTACAATTGGGTCAAATTTTGTTCTTCCCTAATTTACATAATTCCAAGGCTGCCATTTTGGAACCACTTTTCACTATATCTGGGATCTGAGAATGGTAAAGGTTTATTTTTTTTGGTTTATATACCCTCTTCCAGATCAAGGAATTCACGTTTAACAGTAATAATATGCATTGGTTGTTATTTGAGCTTAATTGATGAATCAAAATGAAGACCATTTGAAACCATTTTGACCACATAATTAGTATCTGAGAGTGTCTTTGAATATATTTTTCTGGGATCAAGAAAATTTTAAACATAGGAGCAATTTATACCAATGGGTTATTTATCCAAGTCTTTACTTTCATTTGGCACGAGGACAGGCCCCGAAGCTACCTGTCAATAATTTAGTTATGTGCATTTAGTCTATTGTATTCAAATGATTGCCTAAGAGTAATGTAAATGTCCCTGTAAATCTGAGAATAGGCGAGAAATTATTTTACGTTTTCAAATTGTACTAAAATATACATTTTATACACGTTTGAGCATCTACTTGACCCTACATTTTTGTAATCTTTTCCTCTTCAAATTGCCTTTTGTCATATTTAGAATCTTTCCTTAGAAAGGAATTCACCACCGCAATAAATTCACATTCTACCATTCATGTTTCACTATCCTATTCAATTATAGGACATTTTATTAGTGTTAAACACGGTTTAAAAATATATCTCTCCGACCCTCTCAATTATGCGGTTGTTTGAAAACAAATCTTAACAAAATCATATTAAAAGGACTTCTTTTCTATCATATCTTTTATTTGGAATATTAAAAAAAAAAAAACTTTTTATCTCAAAATTGTATTACATAGTTGACAGGCGGCCTCATTGAAGACCGAAGTATGGGTGTAAAGTTGCGTACTATAATGCAATTTTATTACTGAACGTATTAGACAGTGTCTAGTTGACCTTTGAACAATTTGAGGCATTGAGGTTACATTTCCCAAATTCATCTATAAAGTATGATTAAATATCACAAATTCTTCCTTAGTTTCCAAGAAGTAAATTCAATGATGATGTGACTGTACGATGGTTAATTAATGAGTTGTAGGTCAAATTTTCATAAATATCCTGCGCAATTGAACGTAGTCGCATTTTATCTGTTTTGACACAACGATTTTGAAAAGGTATAACCCGGAGCTAGCAGACATTTGTAACACACTCAAGTACAAAAGGTTTGATGATTAAAGATGTTGAAGCTGACATGGACCCTGAAAACATGATTATTAAGTGCAGCAAATGGTACCTTAAAGAGAGGGAGCCAAGACAAAGTTTGTACAGGGGTCCATTTTTTAAATTGATCCATCATTGAAGTATACCATGTTGCTGTTTTTAGCCTATAACTCTTAAACTTTACGTTATAGATAGCACAAGCTATACCTTTTCTGAATCCTTGTGGTTAGACAATAACATTGGTATACTTTTCAGCCACGGTTGATCAATTTAAACATTTGACCCCTCTACAAACTTTGTCTTGGCCCCCTCTCCTTAAGGTACCATTTGTGGCACTTAAGTGTATGTGTCAGGGGTCCCTGTCAGGATGTCTGTCATATTTAATCACTCAAACCTTTTGTACTTGAGATGTGTTACAATGTCTGCTAGCTCCGGGGCTACATAGTTTGCTATATCTACGAAGTTAGTTCGAGGTTACTCTAACTGGTGCACTCCAGTATACGGGGGGCCGGGGCTTCGCCCCGGCCCCGGGCTATGACTTTGTACACATGGCTGCTACTTAAACAACCCTATTGTTTATGTGGCCTTAAACTCTATTTATTCATAACATTAAACGTAAACTTGTGCTCTATGTCTACAGTAAATGTACTTTTTAAAAACCTTTTGAAGATGAATTGTAATGAAGATATTTCTTAGTTACAACAAGGCACTTTAAAAATTGACCCATATACAAAAGATTTGTTATCCTTTGACCCCTTTGACCTTGTTCAGCATCATAAGGATACATGACCTTTATGACCTGTGACCTCAGTAACTCAAAGTGCCTAAGGGTGCCAAGGTGGCACTGTTTGAATTATTCCACTAAACACACTGGTCCATTAATATTTATCAACAAAATTGCATTAGTACCCATTATCATGGTTCTCTCAACTTCTGACTAAATAATTCCAGCCATCCACTTGCAATCTATTACATATTCAATTTTAAGGAGGAAATCTACATTACGTCTGTAGATAATCGTTTAATACACTCCACACCTTTTATTTATGACAAAGAGACATCCCATAAAAACCTTCTTAGTTAATAAATAAGGTGCAAATGTAAAACAGGTAACTTGCAACAGCAGGCAGTGCACCTGCAGAGCAAGTGGTCTTCAGTGTACCAAAGAATGAGAAGTGTTTAGAGGTGTATGCAAATTGTCGCGTGGATTTATTTTTATTTTAGTTTTGGTCTTATTCAGCCTGGGTAACTCATTCAGTGTTCAGACACTGTTTTCCAATGGTGCCCGTGGATCCAGGATCTTTGAAGAAACTGAAGAAGGCATTGATGACTAAAACACCCCACTACTGGCTGTAGGGCTAGACATTATTGCCAACTAAGAAGTCATCAATTAAAATGACTGGAGTGCCATACAATCCTAAAAATTCAAATTCATATGATAGAGATTTAGGGCCCGATGCCATTTGTCCAATTTTTGTGAACTGTCACATTATATGTCAAATTTCATTTCAGACTATAGACTATTCAGAGTCTGTGGTTGAAACTGCAACCATTTCTAATTTATTGCAAATGATGATGATGGTGACAAAATGCTTATTGTTTTACTAATATTGATCAGTTTGCTCATTGACTTGAAATTGGGATAAGACATCGCAAATGATCCTCTCCAACTGCTACATACTGAGATTTTGACAGTTTAAAGGTTTAAAGTGCAACGCTGCAATTTTTGAATTTAATGCAAATAAGACAGGAGGAAATGACACAACAGTACAAATACTGTTAAAATTAATTCTTTGACTCCAATAATATGGGTATAGACACCACAAGGAAGCTTTGGTCAGTTTCAGGTCCCGAGATATATACAAAATGGTTTCAAATGGCCGCCATTTTGAATTTATGCAAATTAGGCAAGAAGAAATGATATAAATAATGTTATACCCGAATTCCTTGACCCCCAAAACATAGGTATAGGTACCAACCTGAAGTTTCTACCAATCCTATTATGACTGGACTATCATGACAATTTACAAGGACACAGAAAAGTACAATAAATTTAGTCCCTAAGGCTGCCATCATCAGATTTCCGTTCGGTTGCACCCAATTAGTGATTAATTTTCCCATATATCACCTTGAAGGGGATGTCCCCCTGACTAGGATTAGGTATGTTTCCGCCCGAAAAGCTGCACTTAGCGTGTCCTGCCTATTCAAAATGGCCTTCCATTGTTTTTAATATGTAAACCGCCATTATAATTTCATTACAGATATAATTTTATCCACGACTACACGAAACCAGTTTTTAAAACAGCCTGAATTGGGCTTAAACATCTAGGGGTCCAATATGGGCCTACCTCAATGAGGAATATGTTTGGCTAAATGAACTTAAAATGGCAAATTGTTGAAATAAGAATCTTGGGTTGTGGATATTTTTGGGCGCTCCAACAAATTATCGTCATTTATATTTTACGTAGCAGGCGTGTTTTTAAAGATTGCGTTTTGTCATTGAGCTTTAGGGTACGTAAATCAGGAAGAAAAGCAGCCCTACTCATATTTTCGACGTTAAAAACCACACTTTCTAATATGACCTTAAAATCAGTCAAGAATGTAAACATATTAAATTGGGTATTGGACTCGTCCTAGAGGTGGACGTTACGATATCTGGTTACTACTTTTGCCATATAACGTATTTAAAAACTGACTCTATAATAGTTCATAGGAAGACAACAGCTCATATCAACCTGATACAATAAAATCATACTAATGAGGGTGGACTGTATTTAAGGACTACTCAGTGACATCATAGGTGTTTCCCAGTAAAAATAAAAAAATGTGCTTATGAAGAAGTGAAAACTTGTCCATTACGTATGTGAAATTAAATATTGGTGACCTAAGTTTTTCTTTCGAGAACATCAAGTGCTATATTTGTTTCTCCTGACTGTACCACAGGCCGCCTTCTCCTCTTTTTAACTGCCTAGATCAGCTTCCTTCCCAGCGTCACTAGTGTTGAGTGATCTGCAATTATCCAGAAGTACGAGAGAAATTGCGGGAAAATGTTATCAATAGTTTTCGCTATGGTCTATTATGTCCTAAAAGATGTGCAGGGGTGGTTTTCTTCTTGATTAATGTCCCCCGGAGCGGGTATAACTGCCGCCATCATGAGTTTTGACCATTTCCACCGCACTAACACCAATTCATTAAAAATAATGTTTTTGTGATATTAAAAAATAGTACGTAACTCGCATTCTACCCCCCACATCTAGTTGGCAATTTTCAGACATTTAACAAAACATGCCTCCTACCGGCGGCCATCTTGGAACTTAAATGTTTAAAAACCCACGTCAGGAAGGTAAACTTTATTTCGTTTAGTCCTGGATAAAATTTCTATCAATAATGAAAATACAATAGCAGTTTTTCATAAAACAATGGTGGCCATTTTGAAATAGGCAGTACGCGCCAATGTGCAACTTTTCGGGGCGGAAACATACCTAATCCTAGTCAGGGGGACACCCCTTCAAGGTGATAATTGGAAAATTAATCACCAGGTGGGTGCAACAAACGCGAATTTTAAGGCCCGTACAGAAACTGGCTTATGGACTAAATTGGGGGGACAGTGTATTTTGACCGGGTAACCACCCGCGTGCCATAACATATGATACCTAGACGGGTCTCGAGACTTGCAATATTGCCTATAGGGTATCAAAATCATCCAGCTGTTGCGCTGCATAGGGTGTGAATAGGGTATCGAGTATGGCTTTTCATTCTCAGATAGGGTAAAAGTGTTCCATCTTAAATTTGTTGATTGGATTTCAGTTATGATTATTCTCCAATTTATGTAATAAGTTGGTAATAACTGTTTGGTCACATTGCGTATGGTCTTAGACAGGGTATTCATTTGAACTGGTATGGCCCCGGATAGGGTATCCATTCATATAGATATAGTAACGTTATGGTCTCAGATAAGGTATCATTTCACTTATTTGGTCAATTTTTGTTCTCGTAGGGTCACCATAGAAAACTTTAGCACGCAAGTGGTTACCCAGATACAAATATCAGTTACCCCCGTGAAACAAACAAGTTAAAATCTATGTACTGTGTAAGTGTGAAAATCACACGTGCGTAATTGTGACGGTTCATCTCTAACCAGCCGTAAATGCAACTACTTGGTCCTCAGAAACATGCATTCAATTCCTCAAATAAAATTTTGCAGGAGTTATGAAGTAAATATATGAAGATTGTGAATCTGCGAGTTGCAGAATCACACCCTTTGCATGTAGTTCACTTAAGAGTTTCAAAGTTTGCTGTATTGACGGCTGTTCGAGATGAACGAAAGCCAATTTTATTCCAGGGAAAGATAATCCACTTAGCAGGAGGAGGCGGCTATGCCCTATCACGTCGCTAGCTTGTGTCACGGGACCTGCCTCCAGTCGGTCTGAACGTTCTATGGGAGAAAAAGTAGTTCTCAACAGAAAAGTCAAAAATAAAATATCACTGAGGTGATTATCCAACCCCAACGGATTTAGTATGTTACAATTGGTTTATATTTTATGACCTAAACAGAAAATTGGTTTATTTTCATTTTAACATCGAGGTCAATGGGCGGTTGAACTTTATTCGAAATCAAATTCCGCCCCCTGCCATTTAGCGTTCTCTTCAAAAAGTTAAAAAAAAAAAACCATGTATGATTAGCCAAGATTATAAGTAGCGATATTTGCCCAGTTTTGCTGATCAATAATCTCCCCCTGATTTCAGTATCAGCTATTATCATGCAGTACTCATGAATATTAAAAGCCCCGCCGACGTGTGGGGTGCCATTTATAGCTGTTGTGTGAAAATATCCTACTGGACAATGGAAATACTGATGGTGGTGTGTCTATGATTGGTGCCGTGACCTTTGAAGGCTAAAATAAAGAAAATAAAAGATTTGACCGTTGACCTGCGTTCTCCAAAAATTCATAAAAAAATAGGCGATACAAAAACCTTCATAACGTGCAACGGAAGGTCGGATTTGAAAAATTCAAAAAAGCAAAAAATAAAAAAAATAAAAAAAATAAAAAATTTAAAAGAATTGAAATAAAATTAAAAATCATGAAGTGTCTAAATTATGGAGTATAGCAAAATGTATCTAACCCCTATTGTCTTAAATCAGATATTTACTGAAGATTATTGACAATTTGACTCAAGTAAAAGGGTTGGTTATGACAATATTGTAAACTGTAAGTTTTAAAAGTATTGTATAAATTGTACAGGCCGTCACAATATCATTTCATCTGGAATCGTCCCAGATAAGCTAAAATAGCAAAAGTTATAACAAGTTATAAAAAAAGTTAATGTCGATGTAGTTTCAAACTACCGTCCGGTCTCGCTTACCGTTTTTTTTTTTTAAATTTATATTATACCGGATTTAACGATGTATTGACTCAGATGATAACCAATTCTCAATTCAAACAGTTGGACTTGCGCCCAAAGCAATAATAATATGGTACAAGAGCAACCTCATGTGTGAACAATTTTTTTTTAAAATAGCTATACTCTGGATTATCTAAAGCCTTCGATACATTTGATTCACAAAAATTTTACATAAATCGGACTATATGGATATCGTAGAATTGTATTGAGTGGTTTAAGACGCTATGTCAAAAATAAAAAACAATTTGTATATTACATTAATTTACAGTCAGATATGGTGATATACATGTGCATGCTCCCCAGGATATTTTGGGGCCGCTATTTTACTGGTATGTAAATGAATTAAAAAGACATCATCAATTTTACAATCTCATATTGTTGTGAGGACTCCACTATTGTTTACTCCAACAAGGATATTTTAAAACCGTATCTTAACTATGCAATCCTTATCTGGGGAAATAACTGGTAACTTCTTGAGAAATTCATAAACTATTGCAGGAGGGGTAAGTAGGAAACGGTTTGCTGTAGTGCACTACCGAAGTCATGGCGGCTCACTTTTTTGCGAACCATATATTTTAACATAACAGATGCGTATACTCTTGATACTGGGAGTTTATGTTTAAATACAACATAAGTGCTTTATCTGTAGTGTTCAAGCCACTATTTAAATAGGCGTTCTGATATACAACAATTATCAACAAGACATCAAAGATCTAACATCGCCGTCAATAAACTCTCATTTACTGATGAAGGCTATCCGTACAAGTGGTCCTCTCCTTCGGAATGGTTTTATGAAGTGAATGGGAAATTGCAATAAGTGAAAGTTTCGAAAATCAACTTAAGCAAAATATTTTTAAAATATAGTAAATTATTATGCCTACATTCAGAACCCTACATTAACGCATTTATGAAGGTTTATATTAGACCTGTCGATCCAGGAGTGCAATGGTTTTGGGGTGTATCATAATTATAAAGGGTGTTTGAATTAAGTGTATAGGTGCGCATGGTAAGAAGCGAATAGCTCTGGAGCCATGGCGCGTATGTTCAAGGGTATTATGTTTTGATGAGATTACTTTTGCAGGCGGAAGTTTCTCGAGTTTTGAGTAGCCACAGGTAATTAAACAGAAGCTGATTGATGTGAACTCATATTTTTTTCTTATTTGTCAGATATTACTAAGATCTTTTGAACAAAGGTTTAAGAGATGATTTTTTAATGTCACGGGCCGAGACTGCCATAGTAAATGCAGTAGCAGTTTCACACATTACCGTTTGGAATCCCCAATGCCCAAATCGAGCCAATCGTGTCCTACCTACCTGTCAGAACCACATGTATCGGTCTTACATCCTGATCGATTAAGCTGTGACAACAGAGATACAGAACTGCTTGCTGCTTGTGGCCGTATTGGGTAGTTATAAACGGTAACGAGATGAATAGTTTGGTTCACGGTCAGGTACCAGGTCACGTGTCAGGTATTCAGATATCAGTTTGCTCTTCGGGGGCGACCGATATGTATAAATCCGACTATGTTAAATCAAGGTATGTTACATGACCTTCGGCCCAAAGTGCTATTATTTTTTTCCAGTAAAGACACCGTATGTTATGTCTAAACAGTACACAATTTACCTTTTCCCTACTGATTCAAAAACCGAAGTACGATGACGATAATCGGTTGTTTTTTCCAATGTAGGGATACGTACGTCAATTTTACCAGAAGGGTCCCCGGAAGGCAGAATATAAACCAATCATGCCCGTGACTCATCAAATCTTATTTTTCAAAAAATGGGATTTTTCCCATAATAAACAATTCCTTTTTAAGATTCAACAGCTGTATAGGGTTCTTTAATAATTAATATTCAATTGTCCCCGAATGAATGTGAAAAGATGGGTCCATAAGTCTAACAAACTGAAAACATAGTCAGCCGGCTAAATACCCTTACCGTGGACTGAATGAGCAGACGGATCCCCGTGTTAGTTCTAGCAGGCTTACAGCCACTTGCGCGCGGCTGCGGGGGTTATGCGTCCAGATGTGGCGCGAAAGTTGAAGAATGCTGCAATATGCATATTGAGTTTTTCACGGGTCGCATTAATTAATTTAAACTCCAAACTTACAGGACATGTTTTAATTATAATTTTCTTTAAAGTCCGATAAAATCCGATGTTTAAGAAATAGCGAATTTTAAATCGGTGGCCATTTCCCCCCAAATCAGATTTCGACATAATTTTCGGACCTGATGTAATTTATGACGTCATAATTACGTAACAGTTTATCGAATTTTAATGCTTTTGGTAAAATGGATAGAAAAGACCCTACCCTATATACTATATTATAAAGCAACCTAAATTTGCTACTGTCAAATTAAGTTCACATGTGGTTGGACAAGGGTTTAAATTTAATTAAACATCATGTTACGATTTGGTTGAATTTTGAAGAAAAAAAAAAAACATTTCGGAATAGGTCTATCTTTACTAACAACTCAAAACATGTGACCGTCCATCCCAAACCAGCCGTAAATGCCACCTCTTGTGAGTCGTTTTCACTTTTTAAAATATTTACAAAGAACATGTTATAAGGATTAAAATGACACCTCGATGAACTTCACTCGATTTTGTTATGACATCTCGTAGACGTAAAAGGTCAGAAATACCTTTCAAACACAAATAAATGAGCCTTGTGCACAAGTGATCTGAATTTTATATTATATAACAGATTTAATGATTTTTTAATGGGTTTGGTTCAAGAATTTGATATGTCCAAAACAATATTACATATGTCAAAATTACACACAATTTTATACGTACGAGTTCTCTAGTGTCTTGTGTTGAAAGCGTTGCAGTTCAACGATGATATGTCCTCACAGCGAAGACTACAAATGACAGCGCATGGTATATTATATGCGAATCTTCTGAGACTTGAAAGTAATTTTGTCCAGCAGTTCAAGACGACAAGGTTTTCCCTCGACGACACTTCTGCAATACAGTCCATGTATTCTACCACCACCAATCTTTCGCTAATGTCCTCATATAGGGCCACAAACTGGAATCCCCGTTTTGATCCAAAACTGAAGCTCTTCTGGTTTAAAGACGACGGCACACATATCAGCTATTAAGCTCGGGCGGCAAATCCAACTATTTATAAATCCTGGCACTATGTCCGGGCACAAATCTACAATTTTGTATATGAAAACTAGCTATAACATACTGTATAGCTACCGGATTACAACTGCTGCTGGCCGAATCAAAAACTTTTGCAACTCTGCTTTATACCATCATTTGCACACAAGTTCCCCCCAAGTCTTCAATCTCTATTACCACAGCAATCAAGCATAAACATAACCTTGCTCTGTCCAATCAGATTTCACAAAAATTAAAATCATCTGAATTGCATCATTTCACATTTATACCTTCAGTGGATTAACCTCTCTTGCAACCTGTTTCATATCAAGCATAAACAAGTGTTGACTCATTTCTAATGTTACATCTGGGGAATTTCCCTTCCCCCTATTGTGCAATCTAAGCATGTGCACCTTTTCACCAACACCACTAGGGAACTCCCTGCTGTCTTTTCATAAACCCGTACTTTTTCCCGTGAGAAATCTTTCTCAAATTAAATGAAAAATCAAAATAATATTTTTTAATCAGAGCAATGGAGGCTATATAACAATATCAATTTAGGTCCGTAAAGTGGTGTTACTATAAAAGTATAAAGGGGGGGCATTACACATGTACAAATCAATAAGCCCTATTTTCTGTTGCTTATCTTAAAACATGCCAATTTCAAAAACATTTTGGCAAATTACGACCTTGACATGTATTTACACCTGGCGCAAAATAAGTTCTGGCATTTTACTTTACGCTCAGACGGGCTGGACAGCCACATATAATAATGCTTTTGTGATGTTTACAATGTTGCAACTCGTACCGCCAGAAGGTATGTATCGAAAATATTATCACGGGTGTTCAAATTGATGTACCCCCCTACCCTAGCTGATAGCAGCATTAGTGAAGATAGACTATGGGGCGTGACCATAATACCAGCTGCATAACAAATTCCGTAGTCCCTTCAAAGGGATAAGACAAACCCTGTGTACAATATTGGACATGTGATGTGATCTGGGAAAACCCGTCGCATGTCGCACAGAACATTTTTGAAAAAATTAAAGAAAATACCTTAAAATCTGTTATGTTGTACTTTATTTTTTGTCAGATTGTATAAGGCATAACTTTTGATATGTGTATCATAAAAGAAAGAAGTAAAAAGTTATGGAAACTTTATATTTTAAACTTTGCAATGATAGTCAAAACTCAAAATATCAATTTTGCAACATGTTGCGGGTTTTCCCAGATCGCATCACAAATTATTAACATGACATAACCGTCTGTTGCCCCAAATAAAACTTGCACATTTTCTTAAAATTAATAAAATGTCACATCAATTTCTCTTTCATAATATCAGTGACCAATGGATATGTATAGACTTCAGCAAACCATTAACTAAAGATATTACAATGGGCCCGGTATTCGGAGCCATTGTTATAGCCAGGTGTTATCACCTCCACGATTCGGGTTGAGTAACAAAATACCCGTCCTCTTTCACAATAACCATGGACCTAATGCAATAACTAACCTGTTTACATTATGATATAGGTCGTTTTCTTCTGAAAGCGCGGTAAATTGAATACAAAGAAGTTAAGCAATAAGTTACGGATTTTAATTCTGCACAAAGTTGTTATAGTCCACTCAATCTACGGTATGACCTACACAAAATTGCTACAGAAGGTTTTCTTGCTGTAACTTGTTGTACAAACCCTCCCGAACAACATATCAAAAAGGTAGAAAAAAGGATGCATGGCAAGACATGCTAATTGGCATAAACCTTATGTGCCATTTTGCCTATATTTTGGTTCTTATAAAATATATTAAAAGGGGACTACCCAATTTAAGTAAATAAGTTTTCCTCTTGATAAATGGTTCTTCACCGCCTACACCCATCTGTATAGTTTATCGCTGATATTTCAACCCAATTCGATGTGAGAGCTAAACTAACTTTCTTAGCCTTATATGTGTAAAATTGATAGCGGTTGACCAAAATGGGGTACATTTCCGTTTCCCTCATAGCCCTAAGATTTCATAGGTAAATGAGCAAAATAGTAGTAAAGTTTCTTCAAATACCAAAATGTTGACCACTTCGGTACAATTCTGGAGTATGGACGATGCTATTAGCAATCGGCTTGGTCCTTTACTCTCGATTCGTTCTTGCGGCCAAGACCCAATGTATTGAGGTCTAATCTTTTTGAGTTGCGTACCGTGTGTAGTGTGATTCTCTTTCTCATTGAGGTCATGTATTCCATTCCGTCTCTTTGGCATTTAGATGTAGGCACTTTATCTCAGCATTCTCAAATGATGCATTTGTATAGATCTTGGCGCCCATATCACATCCCCTGTAGAGCTGCATAGTCAAGGTCAGTGAGATGCTGATTGTGATGTTAGATGCTTTGACCACGTTTTTATCTGCTGTCCCCCTATTACGCAGGCTATTACCAAATGACCGCCTTTTTAAAAAGGTCACAGTATATTCAATGACCCCATTTTCTTTTCTGCTATCCATCTGTTATCACAGTTCGCTCATAAAATTATCTACTTTTTTAAAAAAATTTGAACATCCAAATTCGAATTTTCGCAGCTACGTGCACATTTTTAATTTTATATTTCATGGCACAAATTTTTATAATTTCTTGGCAATTTGAACGCTGGAATAGAGGCCCGTCCTGTTTTAACTTCAGGTTTTAATATCATTGGCCCCACTCTTCTTTTAAGTTTCATACGGATTACCCCATTTACTAGCTTGTTACCAATGACCCCTTATTTTGGGGTAACCCACTTTTATTTGAAAAGGACCCGGGAAAGGACCCTATTTTCCCCACCTGTCCGAGGCACATATACCCATCAATTCACATAGGGAGCCCCCGGCACTAGTTGACCTCCAATGGTTTAAATAATACTCCTCTGATAAGAATTTTGGCTAAATAAAATCTCCCCACCGATTGCAGTCGGGTTGACCAATTCATCTAGAATGGCAAATTATTTTTGTGGCGGGAAAATTGGCGGCCATCTTGATAATGACCATCACTTTCCACTTTTTAATATATCATGGCAAGTACTAACAACCTTGTCAGTTCATAGTCCATGCCAACATGTTTCAAATACTAACAGACATGAAAATCTCCCTAAACATGCATTTATGATCTATATACCTTTTGTCGAAATATGGCGTATACGTCCACGTAAGATAAATGCAAATTAGCATTCTTCCCCAAGCTTCCATTTTCTTACCTTTTTGTATCTGTTGTTTTGGGAGATCTTTTAACTCTTGCTATTACATCAGAAAACCTTCTGTAGCACTTTTGTCCAGGTGTACCTAGTATTTTCATAGATTGTGAAGTAGACTATTAGGTCAAAGCTTGGCCCAGCAACATTCTGGGCATGAATGTTGGTTGTCTTTTTCTTCCTTTTCGAATAACTGATTAAAACATTGGACAAGTTAATTGAACACTCACTAGAGATCTGCAGATTTATTTATTTGCGAAGGAGGAAAGTATTTTGCGCTTACGTCATAAAAAGACTCCGTCTAAATCGGAGAGGTGGTAACCCCTCAGTCTAATATTTTCAACCGCGAGACATATATCAATGTTCCTGCACTCCCAAAGAAAAGGAATCTGAAGTGTTTTTTCTACACCACACCACATACCGGGCCGGTACTTGAGATAGCTTTAGCTCCATTGTTTGCGAATTCTAGTGTTGGTCACTAGATATCTATTGGTCACTGATACTGGGGGCAATAAATTGAAGTGGACATTTTATGCATTTTCAAGAAAATGTGCAAGTTTTTTTGGGCAACAGATAGTTCAATATTAATAATGTATTAATGAAATTTAAACGCTTGGTTTTTGCTCTCCACCGTGAATAGGGATTACGAACGCAGCGCAGAGGGCATGGCCATAGCCTATAAACCATAGTGATACAGCTCAAACTTGTATTCTGCTTACAACATGACAACTTTTGATACATTTATAATCGAACCATTTATTCCTGACATAAACATTTCCTGTAAATTGTTGCAAATCGATTATACCGGAAGTTCCCGAGATCAGCTTTAGTATCGACCACAACACTTTCTTGTCTATGCCCACAAAATATATTTGTGGAATAAGTTTCCCCTCACTTAAATTGATCAGAGACTTGTCTAGTTCTTGATTGTATAAATCTTAATCCTATAAATAAATTTTAGATACTCTATAAGAAACTGTGTATGGCAACAAGACCATACATCCCTTCAAAATCGCTTGAACATCCAAGCAAAGGGTTGAATAACAGTTTTGGGACACCATGCTCCTAAAGTAACATCGGGGCACCTTTCAGGGTTTTCTCAAGACACATGTGTTGCAAAGATGTTTTCCCAAAAAAGTAACAAAGCGATATGGTTACCTTTTCTAATAACAAAGTATTATTTTCATTGATTATGTAACAAGATATATAAGTTTTCAATGAGCGGGGTACATCAATTCTTGAACACCGTATACGAGTAAGAATTCTCCAACTGATATACAGTTGCAAACGATCATTTTTCTATACATGGAACCATTTTTGGGACAAGGGTAAATACCAAAAATATGGATACGGAGTAACGCTCCTATTACCGTAGTCTCTTGTCCATTGAAGACGTGAAGCGAAGAAGAAGAAGAAGAGGAAGGAAGAGGAGAAAAGGAAGAAGAAGGAGAAAGGAAGGAGGAGGAGAAGAAGGAGGAAAATGAGGGAAAAGGAGGGAGAGGAGGAGAAGAAGGAGAGAGGAGAAAGAGGAGGAGAAGGAGGCGAAAGGAGGAGATGGAGAAGGAGGAGGAGGAGAAGTAGGAGAAGGAGAAGAAGGAGGAGGAGGAGAAGGAGGAGAAGAAGGAAAGAGGAGAAGGAGGAGAAGGAGGAGGAAGAAGGGAGAGGAGAGAGGAGAAGAAGAAGGAAAAGGAGAAGGAGATAGAGGAGAAGGAAAGAAGGGAAGAAGGAGAGAAGAAGGAGAAGAAGAAGGAGAAGAGGAAGAGAAGGAGAAGAAGGAGAAGGAGAAGAAGAAGAAAGAGAAAAAAGCAGAAAAGAGAGAGAGAAAAAAGAAGAAGCAATTATTGCGGAAAGTTGTGTTGGCATCTGAAAAAAGTCACCGTGGCTATTTGTAATAAGCAATAAGATTGTTAACAATGCTTTTGCAGATCCTTTATTGAAATAGATTTTTTACACTTCATTCATGGGAGTGTCTAAGAATATGGACTTGAATCCCAACAACTTGTCAATAACAGACAGCGCTGCGGAAGTAATAAAACCCTCATCTCGTGGTCACTCATCAACGTCTTGTGAGCATTCAATTAGGCAGTAGCCCAACAATTTGAATCCCAGCAACTTGTCAATAACAGACAGCGCTGCGGAAGTAATAAAACCCTCATCTCATGGTCACTCATCAACGTCTTGTGAGCATTCAATCCGGCAGCAGCCCATATGCTAATGGGATATAACATTTTCAATTTCGTAAAATATCGCAACTGAAAGAAAAAAAAATACTAAACATTGGCCGCGGGATTATGTTACGTGACATCTCCATAAGAATGAATTTGAAACTCTATAAGATGGTTAAAAAACTCAAATATGAATATCTCAAGTTTTTGCAATAAAACGTGTTTGCGGTTGATGCATATAATTTGATTACGTATAACAAGTATTTAAAGATCGTTAATTACTTTGAAAAAGTTGCGTCTTAAAGACGATCGCGGTGTTAATTTTCACCAACAGGTGGCAGCAATACAAAATCAGTTGTTGGTCAGTTGTGGGAAGATTTTGAAAAAACGCGCGCGTGGTATCTAAGTGTAAGATTTTCGCCTAATACGCAAAACGCAACTCGCGCTCTAGTTTTTTACGCATTGTCTTCCCGGTAAGCGCCGAAAATGGCGCTAAATAATAACGAGTAGCTACGAGTGCTCCCGAGCCAAAGGGCCTTCAGTATAAAACTTTTTACGTGTGATTTCCTATACCACAAAATGCTGATTTGTCGAATTTTTAAATATTTTGCTGGTCAATTGTGAATGTCCAGTGGATGTCAAATCGAGAAAAAAATATGGGGTCACCGACTGTTTTCAAAAGATAGCTAGAGATGAAATTACAAGGGGTAAAATCTAAAAAAAAAAAAAAAAAAAAAACAATTTTCATCGCCGAGAATGTCGAATTTGGTTTTTATGACATCAAACAGATAAAAGAAGTTATTACGTTTAATAATTAACCTAACACGCTCGAGTTTTCAAGTTATCGTCAATTAAAATGAAAATGACGTATAATATATGACGTCATAGCGCGCTTAGATGATCGGTGACCCCTATTTTTATTGCTGAATTTTGAAGTTAGCTCTTATTATCAACTGACAAAAAATAAACAAAATAACAGGGAGGCGGATCCCGGTGAAGCTTACGATACACAATTGAACGATGTGCATGTGACTGACAACTCTGGCAATAACTCTAAATACTTTTGCAGCAGCGGAAAACCCCTTTTCGGAATCGATTTGGGATAGGTCAAACCAATGTCGCCTGTATAGCACTGGATGAGAGTGGAAATTTATAGTATGCTTCTTTTCTATCAATGTTGAAGGCACACTGTAAAAAAAAGGATTGCAATTGGACATACGTCGTAATCTTAGATTACAGGCGGAAACTGTGATGTTACGGAGAAAGGGGTGTACAATATGGTACACCCCTGTACATTTACATAATTTACGAGAAATTGTCCGTTATTTTACGGCTTTCTGTAAAATTCTGGAAAATGTGTGGCGGGGAAATGTAATTCCCCGCAATTTTCACTGTGGGGTAGCGCAACCCGGACGAGTAAACGGGGGTACTCCTACAGGCAAAGCGTGATTCCGTAGGAAAAATAATACGTGGCGTAAGGCAAGAAATCAACAAATATCAACAAAATCATTTGTCGTGCAAAAAATATCAATTTGGATGAAATAATGACAAGAAGTAGCAGAACCGCAGTCGAATATATGATGAATACCTTGAATTTTAAGATGAAACCTAGTTTACTGGCTCCAGGTTTGCACGTAATTTTGTAGCCGTTTGGTGCCCAAAAAAATTGAACAAGGTCTCATGTTAAGTATAAAAAATTTCATCTCAGTTCTTTTAATAACCATATACTTCATATATCTTCGCAACATTATCCCGTTCAAAGTGTTGGTTTTAAAAACGTAAATTCGAAAACGTATTTTGAAAAAAAAAAAACATGAGGCTAATTTTGGTTCCTGCCAAACCGCTGCGCCCAAGGCGCCAAGCTACGCGCAACATCGCGTAATGTTTTAAAAATTGACTATATTCTTTCTTTTCTTTGATCCAAATTCACAAATTATTTAATAACACAATTACAGACACTCTCCAATTCAGCTTCCACTGGCTTTCAAATATTTTTTCAAAACAAACAAACAACAAAATTGTTTTCTTTTTATCATTTTGCAATCTTCTACACGTCTAGGTCTTTCTATTGCCTTTTACTCATCGCCTAGACCTTGATTACGGCGGTCCTTTAAGTACGTATATCCTGTTCTAAAATTGAAAAAAAAATTGGCGTAATTGAAACCAGCGTTTAAAAATTCTCAAGAATGGAATAATACCGAAGGGCATTGTGGGAAAAGGGATGCAGCCCATAGTGATTTGTGTTCACTTTTCCGTGTTTGCGAACACCGAAGTGCCCGACAAAACGTTCAATTTTATCGCTAGGTTATAGAGGTTTCAGACCCAATTACGATCATATTCAAAACAAAACGATAGTAACTGAACCCCTCTGCTGCAAAAACTCTCCATAGAACCCAAACCCCTTCGTTTTCCGGAGAGATTTGAGATTTAGTTTCATTTGCGGACTGATAACGTTAGTATCTAACGTTAATCTCTCGCGCAGTACGAATTTAGATATATCTTTCGCAGTCTGTGACACAACTACACACTTTCCGGACCGCCGTAGCCCTTCATCCAGCCAACCCTACTCTGTGTTTCCTCCTCGCATTTAAGAAATTGCATAGTGTAAGACATATTTGTGATCATAAATATTTTTGCATATTAATGTACACCCATTTCAAACTACTGCTCATTTTCCGATCATTTGTATATCTCACATGTAGATTTCCAGCCACCAACCATTATATGCCCAGCAATCATCACACAAACCGCCACAGATGCAAATGAACCTCAATGCCAAGTACTTACGATGTGTATGCCCTGATACTCCGCAATACCATGCACGTTACCACTTGTGAAAGATCTGTGCAGCAAATTTAAATATGTCCAAACTATCATCCACTTGCAGAGCACTGGAATGCGGCTGGAATTTAGCAGAATGCTTCTTTTCTATCATATTGAAGGTAAATGTTTCACTTGTGTTTTTGTTTTTTATTTTATTTGTTTTTTTCTGGTAACTGCTTTAATCACAATGTAGCTTTACTGAGGTTGATTGACTCGTTACACCGACCCGGTTTGTCCCTCTGTTCATGGTTAAAACTTGTCAAAAATAATTAATTAGGGAAATTGCGTTCGACTCGCCACTTTCCTTCCTCATTTTTTCGTCATTTTTATATCTGTCCTTCCTTTCTTTCTTAATACTTAATATATAAATAATTTTTCTTTTTTCACAAGTTACTAGATTGTATAAGATACATGTAGTCTTTTTGTGGCATCATCTTTGTTATCTACTTAAAACACAGATTTATTTTCATTTTAGAAAGTATCTTCTATATACTTTTTTCACTTCCTTTGTATTTTGTTTATTTCTGATATAATTTAGAGTCGAATCACCATAATCACATGCCCCCATCAGCTCTAAACAAAACCACACCACCACGGATCCTCAAACAAAGATTATGTAACAATATCATACGATGTGAATCTACGTAACTCTGATCAAACACAACATCTCTGGACTGGTCTTTCATTCAGCGAGAAATCTTGGAGTCAGTTTGAGATAGGTGAAACCAATATCACTTGCAAAGAAAGCGGTGGATGAGACTAGAATTCAGCAGATTCTCGTTCACTGTTGATGTTAAAGTTAAAGGAAATATTATCAATATTTGAATATTTGGAAAATTTGGTATGGATGGAAAGCGTAAGTAACGTAGATTACATATAAATAAAAATAAGTGGAAATTGTCTCACATTGTTGATATTTTGCCCTTTTAATTTTCCGCCCAATAGCTTAACTCGAAAACGATTCCGAGACATCCACATCGCAGGCAAAGGGTGACGTCAAAGTGATGACCACCATAATTTAATCGTGTCGTTGTGACCATCATATGGCAGTGTTGCCTGCCACTTCAATAATAATTAAAACACCACGAAATGAAACAAATATGTCTTCGTAAACTTATTTTCTAATTTTATTGATTCTTTCATAATCCATCAATATTAACAGTGGCAGCAATAAAATTCGAGTCACCAGATTGTTTTGTTGGTCATCACTTTGACGTCACGAGAGAGCAAATTGGGCGCTTTTGAATCAATGAGCCGTGGCGAAAATCAGCCCGTTTTCTCTCGTTGTCAAAAAAAAGCAAAATTAAATTGCCATCTATTTTGTTAATTGTTTACATCAATTTTAATATTTTTTTCGGGAATTCGTGATGTATGTACGATATAATTTTATGAATGTAAGTCAAAACTAGCTTGACAAAATCTTGACATATTCCTTTAAAGCATTAATTTTTGTCATCGCCTAAAATTTCAGGAAGAGACATAGCATTATAAATTTCTCATCCAATCCGCCGTCCGATATGTATGATAATCAAAGGAAGTGGCGTAACTTTGGCACAGGGTGTCCGTGCACAGATTTTGAAAGTGTAATTTAAATTTACAAGCTCTTGCGCGAACTGCATAATGCGAAGCGCACAACGTGCACGTTGGTGGGGGTCCAGGGGACCATGTCCGGGTGTTTTTGCTCATCTCATTTTTTTTCTTTTAACCCTTTTGATCCTCGCACTCTTCCTCATTTTCAATTTTTGCCTTTCTTCTGCGCCGTCCATCTACTAAACCATTTATTTGTATTGTATGATTCTTCTGGTTAGCATCATAGTAAGTCTTCCCCTTATTGCCGACATCCTTCCTTTTCCTCCATACTTCACAATATTTATCTTGTATTATAGATTCTTTTGGTGGGCATCATATTTAAGTTAACTGATACCTGTCACATTGCTGGACTGCCTGCACGATGAATCTGGGAGTCGGTTTGAAATAGGTGAAACCAACATTACTTGCAAAGCACTCGATGATGCTGGGAATTCCGCCAGAATGCCGCGTTTCAGTTTCTGTTTACAGGTATGCATTAGTTTTAGATTATGTGCAATAAGATATGAATAGTAAAGAAAAATAAGTGTACACATTTTGTAGGTATGTAGGCTTATTTTACAATATATTTTTTTCGTCTTGTCCTTTACTCCGTGTCCGTAGGCACGTTTTTGTTTGGTACCCCCCTTGAAAGTAAGCTTGCACACGTATATATAATAGTCAGGCTATTTCTAAAGGACATTTTTTTGCATGTATCCAATGGTTTTTGGGTGTCCATGTCAGTCCTGTTTTAAATCACTTGTGTGTAGCTGTATTTTTCATTTCTTTTGTATTGTTACATGTACTTGTGTTGTAAAATATATCAAAAAGGCGAAGAAACAAAAAAAAATAAAATTGGAAATAAATACTATTGAAGAAATCAGTTTATAAAAATCAACTATGCAGTAGAATAAGCTACGACAGGTTTTCAAATTCCTCACTTTCTCACGTTAAAACTGTTGAAATCACGACAACCTTATTGGCATATAAGTCTTCATTCTAAGTATAATGCTATTGTAAATTCACATTATTTGGTAATTTGTATATTTGCGGAGTAACCCTTCTCTCCGCTCTTCAATGATGTTTTGGATAATGATGTCAAGCTGATATACTACTCAATCTAGTCTCTATCTAGGCTGACATAATCATGTGCGTTACCAAAATTGGCTTTGCGGGTCTCCTTTTTTTATGATCAACTCTTCTACATCTTCATTCTATTATAGTTGTTTCTCAACAGTACACGTAAAATTTAATGTGTAGTTAACTCGCATAGTTTATTATCATTCAGTAGATGACAAATAAGCACTTTCATCATTGGATAAACGCCATTCGATATAATTTCTGTATCCCTGTATTTGTTTTCTTGTTCGTATGTTCTAATGATAAACCTCCCGTAGCATCTAGCTCTTTTACTTAACGCCGATACGCGTTTACTTTATAGCTATATTATATATATAGCGTGTTATTTGGCATGTGGAAAGACGGATATTTTTTATCGTCTGTTTACGCTTAAATTGATGTATTTACCGATAACAAAATGGATGCAACTAAACAACTAAAATATTTACTATAATGGTTGATAAATTAATACTACTACTACTACTATGACTAACTACTACTACTACGACTACTAAACTTTCTTAGAAAGGTATTCTATATTTAATTTACACTGTTTAAAATGTCTCTAATTGTACCAGACTTACCTTTTAAATTACGGTAAACCCCAATTATTACGCTTTATTAACCTATAGTGGATTGAGCCAACCCATCTAAAGTAGCCTTATGGTACCACTTGGGTTGGGGGGTGGGGGCAAAGAGGCTTTATAACCAGTGCTACCCACCTCATACTATGACATACACAAATGTATGATGGCCATTCTGTAGGGGTAGCTTAAGCAAGCTAGGGGCCTGGCAAAGATTTACAGGGGTCAAATTGAAAAGTGTCCACTGTGTTGAATTGGCATACCACGACTCCTCGTGTGCCTATGGGAACGCGGAATTGGCCGATCTAAGTTTTCATCAACCACAGAAAATGGAACATCCTCTTGGTCTGCCCATTGCTGGAGCACAATGCACAAACAAGACCTTGGCGGAATTCAGTTAGCAGCCAGATTTGCACCCTTCTCTGGCTAGATCATATTTTTTTTTGAAACCACAGTGGTTTGGACACGATAAGAAAGAATATGAACAAATATGCATATCAATTTCCACAAATTAATTTTGTGGATATTACAAAGTGACATGCTGCGTCTACATTCCAAAATGGTCACTATCAAGCACCTCGTACTACTTTTGATGGTATTTAAAAAAAGATTGCAAATTTGAAAGTTGGTAATAACTTCTTTGATTTAAACGTTGTCTTTTTAAGAATCTTTGTTCATTATTAAGAATATGGCATTTCGTCGTTGAGGATGTACATATTGAAATATTCCGCAACTTACTCCAAAACGGTTTACATTGTGAAATTAACCCTATAAATGACAGCTTTTAATTTTATCTTTGTTTTTTCCTTCAGCTTAATCGCCCTGATGTGGTACAGATCTGTTAAAAAACTAATAAGTTTTCAAAAGGGGCTGTGTACTAAAATATGAGTACCGTCAAAAGTAAACTCTTTGTATGTACGTCCACAGGGGGGGGGGTGTTTTTATGACGTCATGCAACCAAAATGGTGATTGGAATTAAAATTTGCAGTCTAATACTTCGTCAGTCTACTTCAAATACAATTGTCCAAAATTCAAAACCTGTATAATTAGAGTTCTCGGTCCGCTAGTCACTGGATACCTTTTCCATGACAGGCACACAATGTCCCAGAGCAAAAAATTGGTCGGAGTGGTGAGCCACTTGCAGTTCACTAAGCAATAGAGTTAATTTCCTGCAGCCATACTGCAGCAGTCGCTACTTACCTTGGAAGTTCAGGAGCAAGTCTAATAGCTTTTCAGGAGTTGTCACCACGGAGTAGTAGCTAGCATTTCAACCAGATCCTCTAAGAACTGGAGCATTTTGATGGACAAGCCGTAGAACTTTATCATAGCTTTTTTTTATAACCCAGATGATCTCAAAATCCTCGTTGTTTTTCAGGAAACAATTTTTATGGCATGGAAATTGTGAAATCCTATGTTTCTGTCAAAGAACCAGGTGCTAGTGCATCCAGCACTCTGTGGTAATTTTAGCCGACGTCTTGGTGATAGCGAGTGGCACCATCATATGACATCGAGAACTATTATGAAATCAAGAAACGATTCACAGTATGGAAGGTTTGGCTATTTTTCATCCTTGTTCAAGATGTCCCTTTATGCACTGAAAGGCTGTAACATACGGTATATAACATTCCTCAAAAGCCCAATTCGCTCGTCTTTTCAATTGTAATTCCGAATGACAATGAAGGCTGGTAGCACTTACACCGGTCGTTGTGAAATATTTAGACCACCTTGACCAAGGTTACATCATCTATACACTCTCCAAATCTAGAAAAGATCCATCAAAATGGTTTGTTGAGCTGCAAAGCATTCCGTTTAAGCTTTGACAAGTATAAAGTGCTGAGACTTTATGGTTGATCCAGGTCCTTGTCATGTGCCAGCTTTCAGAATTGAATTAAGAAGTTTCAAACATGGCAAATACCGGCTTTTTACAAGACTTGTTCTCCAACAGGATCCACCAAGAATGTTGCCAATGCATGTTCCACAGCACAGAGCAATTTCTATGTGGAGGCCAAGCTAGCAGTGTGTTCTGTACTGCGGTTGACAGTCACCAAGGAAACTCAAAATCTGCTCTTTCATTGTTTTTGTTTGTTCAGTTTTGTCTTTGTCTTAAGAGATTTTCGTTATTATGCGCCGAGATTCCTGGCGTGATCTTCTATAGTTTTAAACATAGTAAAGAAATACCTGTACTTCAATATTTATCCTGTTTTAATGGCGGTATTCTGTGAACTATTTTGTTGGTTACTTCTGTAGAGTTTCGATAAAGTGTAAGGTCAATGCATTGTATTTGGCTCAATTGTTACAAGGTCCCTACCAGAAATTACCCAATATCTGGGTATTTTGGTAGAACTCTGACACCATCCTCATTTTTTTTTTAAATAAAGGTATTGTAATTATGTTTTGGGGGAACGGGTTGGGGGAACGGTTGGCGCAGCGTATCTTCCCTGCCTTTCACCAATGAGGTCTCGGTTCGATTCCCGGCGGGGCTCCGTTTCTCGGTGGCTTTATTGAATTTGTGTTCTCGATCCATACTCGTTCCCGCAGGTTCTCCGGTAACTCCGGTTTCCTCCTGCTCCTAAAATCAGCTTCTTTTGGCATAAAATCTGTTCTGGTATTATGATTATCTGATGTGATGAGCGCCTTTCATGGCATCCGCACAGCGCCTTGATCACGTTTCCGTGGATATGTCGCTCGTTAAAAATACAAATTATTATTAAAATGTGTTCATTGGTCACACTAGATCCTAAATTGTATATAATTCTTTGTTTGACAGTTCGTAAGAATAGAGTTATAGTAGTGACCTAACCTAGCCCCAGTCACATTTGCATTCCTAATTTATGCAACAAAATTATCATATCGGTATACCCAGTTTTTATTTGGGCTCCATACCAGTAGACCAGTTATATTTATAACAAACGGGTAAATGTAAAAATTTTATCCCATTGTGAATTTGAACCATTTTGCCTCATAATTAAAGTACTACTTCCAGATATGAAACTATACCCTTTTAATCCTTGAAAGGCGATAAACATACTTTTCGGCGCCTTTTCGATATTTTGCAATATGCCTATTTTGACCCTGTATAACCTTGCCCCTACCTATTTCACTGACTACTTGATTTTGGTAACTTTTGATACGTTGTTGTTCTTAAGGTATTCTAATACAAATTCTTGAGAAATAGATATGTTGCGCAATGAGTTATTGTCATTACATTTTCCTAATTTGACTGGCCTATCAATAACCTGAAAATAATCGCATATGAAGTTAATTGTATAATTTAATCGATTTCTACATGACACCTCAATTTACGATTACTGTGTTCCATACTAATAATACAAGGGGCTGGTTATGGACATTATTTGCAGTAAGTATTGTGGTGCTTCGCTATGCATTATCTCTGCAACACACCCATAGGAGTGACCAATGGATGGGATATCATTCCTGATTTTGACACGTTGACACCAAGCCTTAACTACTGTTATCAGCCACCATACTGTGCCAATGTTAGCGTAGTACCCAAACTAACCTCTGCTTACCAGATTTCGAGTATTTAGATCATTTTATCACTCTACATGTCTCAAGTTTTAATTTGAATACCAAACTTGATATGTTATTGAAGTAATGATTTTAACAGTACTACGAAATATGTATAAAAGGGGCGTGGCCTATGACGTCAGTATTGTGGTCGAACTTTTGGGCATCCTTCTGAAGTGCTTTACATACCCCAAGGACGGTTGGTGCCAAGTTTTTTATGCTTTTGTCCCGCATTGCCGCATCCTTGGTGAAATTTGGAAACTTATACTACTTTCACTAACCTACAAATGGCCATCATACATTTTCGTGTATGTCATCGTATAGTTAGCCCTGGTATAAATGCCACTTTTTTTTTAAATCCCCCCCCCCCCAGGTTGGTACCGCCAACATGCCTGGCTCACCCCTACATACCTACATAAAAATACAACTTGGAAGCAGAAAAATTTAAATAAACAGTGGTTAGGAAATACTACTCCATGTTTGCAAAGGTGGTATTATACACTGACGTTAGTATAATTTTTCCGTAATATTACGTTCCTTTTTTAACATACTTGTTTTTAATTGTAAAGAATATGAACTATGCAATACGTTTTAACCGATAAAAATGTTGTTACATAACGTCGTAAGTACGTTATTTAAAAAAATCCCAATCTTATTTTCCCTTCATTTTTAAAATAGTTTTAAGACTCGTGTTTAACTCGAATTCCCCTTTTTGTATTATATTAGTTTTACTTTTGAAAACAGTAGTACCACTAAATATATTTAATTTTAGCGTCTGATATCTGTAAAGTCATGTAGTGTAGGATAAGGTTTAGACTTGTAATCTTAAGGCCCTGATTCGAATCTATGTCGGGTATATTATTGGTTTTCCTCATGATGATAAATTGGTTAACATTAGAATGTTATATCATTAACCATATAAAACAAAGTGTATCAACTGGGGGGGGTTTTAATTTTTGATTTCTTCACATTTTCCCTTTATTGTTTTTTCTCGAAATTTTTGCCTGAAATAATTTTTTACAACCACGTGGTGACGTAAATACACGTTGTATGATGCCATAGTACAAGGGAAAATTTGATCAGAGGATTGTATAACGTTTTACTTTGTTAATATTGTTTTGAACAAGTCAAAAACCCAAAAATACGTTAGATGAGATTCACGCCGTGATTTTTCGTTCTTGCAATGGTTTCGATTTTTACGTCTTCAGCTTATTTACGTTCGGCCGTTGTGGAGTCCCCGCGGCCAGTCAAATCCTGTTTTTTTACAGATGTATTTTTAACGTAGTGGTAGAGTGCTCGCCCTGTAGCGAGAGGTTCCTGGTTCGAGCCCTGTTCGGCCATGATTTCTTTTCTAGTAAAATGATCTTGGGCTGTTTGTATTTGTCGATTTTTTAGGGGCGCACCTATTGATTCCGGGGGGGGGGCAGTGAAGTATTGGGTTGGGGGGGGGGGTGATATTTTTTCGCGCCCCATTCGGGAGCGATTTTTTCCCTGGAAAATACTGTTTTTTTTCTGCCTATTCCATTTCGAGGAGGTATTGTCTCTTTTTTTTCTTCTGCATGTGGAGGGGCAATTTTTTTCCAAAACTTTCCTTCTGCTCTCCCTAGAAATCTATGGTGTGCCCTTATTAATGTCTAGGGTACGATGCGTATTTCTACATCCTATATTTTTTTTTCATATATTCTGATTCTGGTTTAGCTTTGGGGCGCATGGGGTGAATGGCATACATGCTTGAACCCCATGCCACGTGCGCCAACTTGGCAACACACATAGAAAGAAAAATGTAGCATTTCTGCGAGTGTGAAGGAAAGTCTACGGAATACAGATCGTGTGATACACATCCATGTGATGTGAGTTTGGAATATTTTAAAATAAAAATTAACACTTACGCCTCGTCAGATCTTTGGTACACCCGTCAGTAATCGAAGGTGTTCTTACCCGACTAAAGAACTTTTTGAAAGAAGAAAATAACTTTTACATTATGAATGTCAAAACTTGCCACTGCCCCCCCCCCCAAAAATAATTCAATATCGATTTCTATTTTGAATTCCAGAAACTTAACACTTTCCCGGACCAGTGGAGTTAAATGATTAATACCCTTGGGAAAATCGAGAGCTGCTTTGTGCATATTACACATAATTAGATTGATAATCTGTATTTTTCATTTTATTTATTTTTTTACCTTCTTCTTCGGAAGCCTGGTCCTCTTTTCATGGCGATGTCGTGTAAAGCTGGGTCTCCTATCGTTGTATACTAGTAGTGAAACTACAATCTTACAAATGCCAGGGTTAATTTGAATTCCCGCTGGCACGTGTATGAGATCGTAAGTTGGCACACACTGCACTATGGTAACCATCAGATTACAGGCTCGTCATATCGTAACCTTACACACCCGTAGTGTGTTTCTATTACAGTTATCCCTCGGTAGGAGGATGTCACTATTGGTGACATCAGATTACCGGCTCGTCATATCTGTACATAACCACTCGGTGGGGTTCATTTCAGCTATTCCACTCGGTACGGTGGATGGCACTAATTGGTGACCATCAGATAAAGAGTCATCCTCTTTCAGGATTCGCGCCCTATCTTACAATTGCACGACTGAACAACAAAACATATTGGCTACTGGTGGGTAGTTTGGAAAAATGATTCATAACTCATGGATACAGGTAAGATTTCTCTAACATGTTGATCGAGGAATCCAAACCAGGGAGATGGAATAAATTTCCACGTTGACACACTGCAGATACAGGCTGGAGATACGGTCTCTATTCTGGCATATATAATGGATTCCAATACAGTCAACTGTAAGTTATCATTTGTGGCCTAATCACCGGATACATCATTATCTTTGTGACTCGTCACATCAAGAGACGGACTTGTCGGAACCTACATATTTCTCTTTTCATGACTCAATAACACCCAAATTATTCCCAACTCCAATTTATATTTCAATTTTACGGTTATTTCTATTTGAGTTGCTCACTCTATGTCGATGACCAACGTAAGCTGATGTATGTAAATAAAGTCACTATCTATTCAATTTCAACATTCGTCCATACTTATCTTTGCAAAGACCCGTTTTAAAGAATTCGTGGAGGGGGGTGGGGGTGGTGAACTCAGAGAGGTTCGCAGTTGGTCCCTTTAGCTGATAGTACCCTGTAGTATATCTTTCCACAGAGTAACACAGTTACAGTTCTGTAACACCGACCTAGTCCCCAGACTTCGTCACCTCCGCAGGCCAAGAACGATCAGTTGTCGTTCCTTACCGTTGTGATTTCGTCAGTGGTCGTGTTACATAAATCTGGACAATGACAACAAAGAAAAGTACCTTCGCAGCTTACCATTGTTCGTCGGTTCCCAGTATTAACGGTAGGTTTCGAACCGTGGCCCCCTTTGATATGACAGGTCCCATGCAGTAAATAACATTTAAAGTGTTGAAACAATTTAAAAGAGAGAATATTCTAGACGCTTTTAGGTTTCCCATTCTGGTGCATTATTCCCCGTGTCCTGTGATGCACATTTTTTTCGTTATATAATTTTCATTTTCATTGTTTACTACAAAATCTAGGACACGTGGTACACTGTACATATTCAGCATTATATATTTCATTTAATCAATGTAACAATTCCAAAGGCGTTAATTACTGTCTGTACTATGTTGTCCTTCCTTCTAAATTAAAAATCTCGGGAGTATTTTGCACAAGATCCAGATTTATCTCAACCTTGTAATAAATACAAAGCAACGAAATGAAATACAATCTTGCCCACGTGTACCTTGACAGGTGTTGTTCCCGCCAATACTGCCCCTGGCTTGATGTTACACATGTTGCCACAACCGCAGTGCGCTAGATACCTACGCATCCACCCAAAGACCTGGAGAGACATGCAGAACTGGGTTGGGCTTTTCTTGTGCATTTCCTATCGAGGTTCTTGGTGTCAACCATTAATAGAAGTTCAAAATAGAGTTTTTACAGGTTTTAATGGGAGTGTGTATGATGACAGGACAAACAAGGCCAGCTTTTCTTATTAAAGAATTTGTCTACATTTTCCCGTAGGGGGATATTAGCTGTAGTTTTGAGAAATTTGAGGGATGTGTGTGAGTGTGTGCTAAGGCAGGCAGAGTTGATAATCAAACATCAGTAAGAATGGTATATCACCTGATGAAACATATCCATGATATCTGAAATACAAAACTGGTTTGAGGTCTGCTAATTGTGCTATGTTTCATCACTAATACCTCTAGGGTGATCCTGCTATCTTCTTTTTGTAGAAGTAGCAACCAAATGGACCACCTTTGTATGTCCCATAATGCATCTTGAAAGTACCGTATGCGTTGGAGAAAACACTTCCTTTTCTTCTGGGACTATGAAAAGTTTACATTTTCATTTTACAAGGGTATAGACAGTGTTGTGTCTCCACTAGCAAAAAAGTTTAAGAATTAGGTAAACAATATTCAAATCTTTAATCTATATCAACTTTTATTTGTTAATATCTTCATGAAATTTAATAAACCTTTGTTCAAGATTGAGCACTTGGTCAATAAATGATCAGTTGTTGGAATCTTTATTTTTCGGGAAGCGTGTGACTTCGGGTATTAGTTCATAGATGCAGTTATCACAGGTTGTTATTTACGTCATGCAGATACTGGTATCGGAGGGGGTTTTGAATCAATCCCAGAATGCATTGCAGTGTACCTATGCTGTACTGTACAAAACATATGCCAGTACTTAGGGATACAAAGTGTTCAGCAGTTTACGAACCACAAGACATTTCATGATCATGGTAAAAAAATTGTACTAACACCTTGTGGGCTAAAATAAGTGTAATAGTCAGGGTGTTGCGAATAGGACTTTTGTGGGATCACATGACCTATTGAAGTAAGATTTCACAAAAGTGTGCCTTATGGATTGATTCAATACACCCTCTGTACTGACAAACTCTGAATCTTTATATGGAGCTCCAATATATGAAGAACAAATTGTATTGTGATGCCATGGCAGGTCGTAGCACGCCAACCTGCCAGTAGATAGCGAGATGATGTTGCCGTTTTATTTCCATAAGAAACTTTTCCTCGTGGCATTCTGTCATATCTTTCTTGCACGCCTGACGTGAGAATGCATCCCATTGAGGTTGTTTGGTAGTGTTTTGCAAGATGAAATGGAGATTGGCGTCAAGGAACGTACGTGTCTCATTTGGAGATTTGCCGCTAGTACAATTTGATCGATTTGACCCTCGCCGGCAATCTCAACACCCCACTTGTGAAGTATTTTACCGGATGCTCTGAATTCCAAATAGCCCCCACTAATTTCGTAATGTTCGTCAAATGTTTCCATTTGCAACGATATGAGTAGGTTTTCTCTACAAAAACCATATCCTTTATCAAGCCAACAGTATCCCATATTGATGATCACCGCGTTTTCTTTAGGCAGACCAAACGGTTGTAATCCCCATTCGTAACGGTATCCGTAAGAGGTGGCTGAATTTGAGGTTCGATAATCAGTAAACCCACCTTTTATGGTAAGTTTTCGAATTGACACTGCATTGGACAAAGAAAATGACCAAGTTAAATGAGCATCATGTCGTTTGAAGGGGAAGTCCATCTGGATTATTTAAGAGAAGGATGGAATAAGAGAAATTTTCTAAGAGTGAAAAAGCAATGACAGTTACAATGCGGATTATAGTAGGTTTACAAGCAATTCCACTTTACACTCCACACAAAAGTTGGTCTTGAGTCAAATGTATAATTTCACATTCATATTTACGCAGGGACTAGCGTATGAAGATGTCGATAATTTTGTTTTTGTGGTATAAAACAATGACCAAAATCTACAAAACAACTTCATAAAAAAGTATTTATTGAGTCTTTACAGCATGGGACCGTAAATCAATCTTTACCTTGATAGACAAATGTTGTAACCCGCGAGTTTTAGATATTTGCTTCATATGATCATTGCTTATGATTAATTTGAATAATTTTGTAGCGGACAATCAAATTGTATCAAATGGTGCAAATCAGTAAAAGTATTTGATTATGAAATACTTACCCGTTGATATCTTCTCACTTGTTGTTTTCTCAGGTTCATCACTGGATACTTTATTTTGGACAGTAGCTTCACTTCCTAAAATACACATTGACAATAACAGCTGTTTACTTTCCATTTCATTTTTTTTCTGCATTTTTTCAGCAACACAAAATGGCATTTTTAGATTTCCATGAGTTCTAGCGTTCTGTGTTATGGATACACTTTACGCTATTTGTTTGCATGTTCTTCTTACGACTTGAATACGTACTCCACAACCTGAAATTGTAGCAAATGCCAGTACAAGAAATACGTATTGTCTCGAATCTACTGCACTGCAAAACAAGTGTCGATATATGCGTTCAGGTTCTTATATTTTGATTAGTTATTACGGGAATATGATAGGGCCCATTCCAGTATCTGGTAAATACCTATGAGTTGATTGACATAAAGTAAATGTTATTTCCGGTTTTAACATTTCCATACAACAGTTTGAAGAAAGATGGACAATTGAGCCTTTTTAAATCCGTTTTGACCCTTTAAAAATCATTCATGGTAAAAGATTTAACATTTGGTGATGACCTTTTGCACGTGTCCATTTTTTCTTCATTCTCCATTACCACACTTTGTAAGAGATTTATTGATATATTATTAGCAGAGATTCATAAATATGGATCCATGACATGGATCGTTCATTCTCGGAAAATTTGACCTCTGATCCTACTCCCAACATCCCGACAGTGTCAGAAAGACTACGTCCTGTCATGCAAGAGTGAGATTGGCTCTGGGATATATAGAGGGCGGTATTCCATATCACCAACAGTGCGAATACGCCACAAAACGTGTGGATTCATGTAAACTTGTCAGGGGTAACGAATCACAAAAAGGGCCGAAAGTAAGATATTCTGCATTCTTTTGCTCTATTTTATCCATACTTTCATTGTTTATTGGTAGTTTGTTTCCCACGGTACTTGATGGGGCGTATGTCATTTGCGCATATTTCGGTGGCAAATAAAATAAAATCGGCCATGGTGTATTTATGTTAATTAACATAATTGAAGCATTGCTGATTTTGTACCTTAGATCGTACTGGAGGAACTTTCTAAATTTTCATTTCAGCAATGTAAATGTATTTATATTCTCCTATATGGGCTGAATTTGGTGGGCGTCATAAGATTCGGTTTTTGCACCGCCATTTTGAATCGGTGCAACCGATTTTCATTTTTCCTCTTCTGTATTCGTATTGATGGGTTGGGCATAATGACCACTTTGTTTTGAACGAGTTGATTCTATGGCCATTTTGTCTGATAAAAGTGAATACTGATAAGCACTTTATGTCAAATGAATTTTTGATATGGTTACATGGATTTTAAATTCCTAAATTCCGCATGTAAAGTCAATGGGGAATTTTTGGCAATTTGAGACATATAGCTTCAAAAGCAATGTTCCTCTCAGCCTATTTTGTCAGAAACTCCTCAGAGACGGTTTTTGAATATTCTCTAATTATTTAGCAAGAGGAAAAAGTCCATATGATAATATTATGGTGACTTTCGGAAGGATTACATTTTTAAGAAAATGCATTGAATAGACATTAAGCCAGTAGACAAAATGGAAAGAATATAAAATCCATTAAGCCAGTACTCTTGCCGAAGTACATAAGAAAGGTCATTGCAACACTGCCATGGCATGCTTCAGTAAACTCTTTCGTATAACATATAATCAATTACCCTTATATTGAGCCTTTCACAACATTATACAATGGTATTTCTCGTGTTCTTTTATAGGTCTACTGACTGAAAGCTTATTCTATTTACTGATTTGCACCCTACAATACCATTTTTATCAACTTGAAGCCCTTCGCACTCACACAATATATTATATTTTTCCTTTGTCAATATTTACCACTAAATATCAAATAAAAGTACTATATTGATTACCTAGGTAATTTCGAATCAATTAGAATATTGTAAAGCTACTTTGCATCTAATCAATAAAGATGATATTTTTACAACTTGTTTGCAACCTGCCAATAGTACTTTAACCCATTCTCCAATTTTGACTAAAAACAGAGCTACTGATACCCCGTTAATTGATCAGTGAAAGAAAGCCTACTGCCCTGGTGTAAAAGACATCGGTCAATCCCAAGTTTGATCATTCGAGAATTTGTTTCTCTTTGAAATTAACTACTTAATTCTCTATGTTGGAGAGACTGTTTTTTTTTTTTATTAATTTTTCCTGGAGCTGGCAGAGCACGGCAATGTTAAAAACAACCTTTCTGTGCGCTGCCCACTTCCAGGAAAAGACTACTACATTTCATTAAGCTCTATTTGTTTGGTTGCTTCTAGTATACTTTCATTCTGAAACCGTTATTTATTTCCATAAGTGTGACTGATGGAAGTAACCTGTATTACTTTGGTGCTCTACACAGATGATGGTTTAATTATTATAGCCTTAGCAACAGACATGGTTGAATAAGTCTTCCTTTTTCATAACATTTCCACCGAGCTCATTATCTATAATAACGTCCCTAGAGGAAAATCTGACGATCATCGCCAAAAAAGGAGCTAGCGTAAATTTTCTTGTTAGATCGAGGACTAATTTCCCCCTAATCCAAGGCAGGGGTCTGCTCCGTGTTTTTTAAGTGCATTTAAATGCAGTTAAGGACATTAGGGCTAGTCTAAATGCATCCTGATATATTTGCGGGTTGCAAGTTTTGTACATGTACATGGTTAATACTAAAAGTTCTCTAATTGTTTTGAATGCCTATGCAAAACTGCTCGCCTAGTCGGAAGGATGAATAATAATAATAATAATAATAATTGTCACTTATAAAGCGCTACAAGTATCAAAGCGCTGTACATAATCACACAGACGCGCAAAAGTAGTTTCTTAATCTATAAATTAAATGAAATACAATATAACTAAATATAAACCTAATGATTTTATAATTTCAGTTATATAAAAAAAAGAAGAAAAAAAAAAGAAAAGAAAGAGGTTCAGTATATGGCTAACCTGCTACCCAAGCTAACTCACTCTGATAAAAAATATGTCTTCAGTCAAGTGGAAACAGTTGGTGCACTTCTAACATCCACCAGGAGGCTGTTCCACGTACGGAGAGCTGCAATGGCAAAAGCCCGATACCCATACGTAGTCTTACTATGTGGACAAGCACTAAGAAGAACTTTCAACGATGAGCGTAGAGAAATACTTGGATTATAATCCGAGATAAGTTCCTCGAGGTACTTGGGAGCCATACCATTTCGTATCTTATACGTAATGAGCGTGCGATGTTCCTAATGTGATCTTTCATTTGAAGTGTCCTATCCAGTGTAACACCAAGATCCTTAGCAGAGTCGGCAATGTTGATTCTGGCATCACCGATAACAATAGCTGGTAGACTGTGGAAGGCGTGCGATGCTTAGAATGAAAATGCACAATTCCCGTCTTTGAATCATTCAGCATAAGCCAATTGGTGATAGCCCAAGATCTTACATCAGAGATACAACTTTCCAATTATTTTGTTAATAGCTTCAGATGCCTTGGATGACTGCAGTACAAAATACATATATGTGTAAGCCGTATAAATCACCTGCATAATTCCGCTATGTGCACCAATCACGTCACTCAAAGGACCAGTATATAAGATGAAATCAAGAGGTCCCTTGACAGATCCCTGTTGGGTACCGCAAGGAAGGATATGAATGTCTGAAAGCTTATCATTCACAACAAGAGCTTGGGAACGATTAGTAAGATATGATTTAAACCGTCGTAACACAGTGCCCCCAATGCCGCACCGACTTTGTAGACGCTCGAAAAAGATGGAATGGGTAATGGTGTCAAATGCGGTAGAATAATCAAGCAAAATCAAAACTGCTTCATTGCCCTTGTCTAACGCCAAAAGCAGATCATTCACTACACGAAGCATGGCTGTTTCAGTTGAATGGAACTGGCGATATGCTGATTGCATATCAGAATAAAGGCCATTTTTATGCAGATAGACTATCAGTTCAAATGAGACTGCTTTCCCGAGTATCTTGGAAATAAACATAAAAGTTCGCAATGGGCCGATAATTTTTCAGATCATTAACATCAGGGCCCTGTTTTTGATAAGCGTTTCACATGGGCAAACTTATAAAATGATGGTGCAATACCAGAACTCAAGGTTCGTTGATAATGTTGGTGATATAAGGAACCAAGATGTATAAACAATCTTTCAATAGGGATGTTGACAAAGGATCCAAGTCGCACGTCGATGAAAATGATTGCATAACAAGATCATAAACACAATCCTCTGTCACTGGTTCAAATTCAACAAAGCTGCTGGTGCAGTGCTCAGCCACATTAACACTTATCTTTGGCAAAACCATATTATCCAGCTTGTCACGTATTGCACCGACATTTCCATGGAGAATAAGGCAAATTTATTTGCCAAAGTTCTTGTGCAGGTGTGGTCAGGAAGGGCCCCCGCTGCATTCAAGGAACACAGCTTACTGACCTTTTGAAAAAAACGCTGCTTGTCATTACATACAGTGATTTCATTGCGGTAATAACTATATTTGGATTCTTCATTCAGTTGTTTGTACATCTTACATAAGGAAAAAAAATCTTTGTCAACTTGAAGGTTATATTTTGTCATTTTGCGCTCTAGCTTCCTTTTAACTCGCCTTACTTCATGAACCTTGTCTGTTTACCATGGTGCATTTGGTTTAACCCTTACGACTCTGGTCTTTTTGGTGTGTGTTTGTCAAGTACCTCACGCAGCACTTCATTGAACAGTATGGCAAAGTTGGGCGATGTCGAAACAATATTGAAAAGTGCAGATTAAATATCGCATTTAAACTGGTCCAAATTTATGTCAGTAAGTTTACGATAGACAACATACTTGATGGTTCTGGATGAGCAAAATCAGTGCATCAATTACTGCATAATAGTCAGATGGTAGAATAGTTTGCTCAATCTGCAACTAGTTTCAGTACTTTACGTTAACAACATCTAAAGGTCACCTTGGGGAATCTCGATATTTTTGGAAGTAATCCCAATTGAAGACAAAATATTGTTTTTCTTCTACCAACGATTAAAACTGTCTTATAATGTTTGCATGATTCAGTTATATCTTGCTTGAACAAATTTCGATAAACAAATCTAAAAGGTAATTTCATATCGGACTATATGAATTAAAAAGATGGGACGGATTAAAATTAAAAATAAATCAAGGAATGCTTTTGTAGTTTACATTGTCACCTAACCGCTTTGGAAATCGCTTGTTTGTTGCCCAGGAGGTTAAACTTTGCACATTTTTGTTGTGAAAATTATATAGTTGTCTAAAACCTCTGATTCGGTTCAATTGGTATTATAAAGTATTACTTTCAAATGTTCATACATTTAGAGATGATTCTTTGCACTGACTAAAACTTTAAATAAGGCATCGTCCTGTCTTTTAGAGGCAGATACAAGCAACTGCACAACTCAAGTAAGTTCTCACCAGTTGTTGCTGGAGACTCAGCATTAAAGGTACCTGCTTGGGGTGATTGTTGGCTTCCCAGGGTAACATCAGCAGACGTTCGTGATTGGGAGTCTCTTCCGTTCCTGTAGCAAAAACAGCAATTGGTATTTGGTGATACTGAAACCCCATTTACAGAATTCATTCAAAGCACATCTTAAGCAGATGCAACCATCTGCTTCGTAAGCTCATCTGCTTCTGAAAACATCGCATACAACAACCATAGTCAACGACCGAAGCTCGTATCATTTGGTTCAAGGGTGTTTCTACCCTTATAGTAGATAAAACCCATCGTTTCCCAAGGTTATGGGCATTGAATGGAGGGCATGTGCGCGCGTGGAAATTAAAATTCCATCGGACCACATGTTTCCTTTTTTCTGCCTCGTCTTTCAACTAATCGACTCTGGTGACACGATCGGTTGAATCTACTATAGTGTTTAGTATCCATAAGATACCGTAACAGTGGTCAAGAACTACTGGTACAATTTGAAATCAATGTGTGATTATATTTTTCTGTGTGCTGCAATACATTTGTATAGTGCGTTTAGAAACTGTATGCCTAAGCAGCCAAAAAATGGCCACATATTCGCAAAAGTGTCTTGAGCATTGAATAGAAGTTTATAAATTGGCTTGAATGTTTTTCTGACATTTATTTTTTTCATATCTCTTTAGCAATTAACATTACATTTCCTTTAATGCTGCAATTCAGTTATATCAGTTATATTCTGTTTGAAAATACTCAGAAAAAAACATTTAAAGGTAATTTAAAGAGGATAATAATATTATTCAGCAGCGTAATACTATATGAATTAAAAGGATGGACGGATTAAATCAGGAAATAAATCAACGATTTTTTTTTGTAGTTTACATTCTCGTCCAACCGCTTTGGAAATCTGGAGAGCAATTGGTGTCCCATTGGTGTTCCAAAGTAAAAATGTCTAATGTCATCGTTAAGAAATGATTCTTAACATTGAATAAAAACATTTAATCTATAATGTTTCCTACATAATCCAGAACACCTTTTCTCTATAGTGGAAGACGGAATTAAACTCTGAATAAGGTGTTGTGGCAGTTATACAGTGAAACTATACAGAACTGCCCTGACGTAAGCCCAATAATTCGACTTTAAAGGTCCATGGTCCGATCGCTATAGCCTCGTCGCCCAGGACCCCAGATTTTACCGGAAGTGGTCAAAATGATGGTATCAGAAGAAAGCTACTATTTTTCTCATTTGCCCAGTGAAATCTTAGGGCTAAAGGATGTTTGGTTTGGATGTTATGAGCAAAAATTTAGTCGACCAATATTAATCTTATAAAGTACTCTATGGGAAGTACAAAATCACGTTTTTAGCTCTCACTTCAAAACGGGTTGGAATATCGGCGCAACACTTTACAGATGGTGTTTTTGGGTGACGGCCATTCTATCAAGATGAAAAAAGTATACTTAAATCGGGTCACCCCTTTAATTCTGTATGTAACTAAAGTAAGTTCTCACCAGTTGTTGCTTGAGGCTCAGCAGTAAAGGTACCTGATCGGAAAGATTGCTGGCTTCCCAGAGTAACATCAGCAGACGTCCGCGATTGGGGAGTCTCTTCTGTTCCTGCAGCAAAATAACATCCATTATTTGCTAATATTGAAGCTCCATTTAGAGAAAATGTGCCAGTGCCGCTTTAAGTTAGCTTGATCAGCGATGTAGGGAAGACAATCATAAAATAATAAGTTATATTAGGAAAGCACATTTTTTACTTTTCTTATCCTGACAACTTCAGGTATGTTCTTTTATGTATAAAGAATACCCATGACACCTTGAGTAGTTGGTTTTCTCAAAAGATTATCTTTATGATTTTAACTGCCATATCTGTGAAAATGAGAACAATGAATTAATCAATCTTGAAGAGACAAAGGTAAATATTAACAGACCCTTATAAAATAACCCGCGTCTACGCAAGGTGGGAGGGGGGTGGTTACCCCCTAGTGAACTTCGCTCCGGTGCGCTAAAATGCTAGAAACTTTCAAAAAGCTTCTAGGTAGATCGTCTTTTTCATTCCTTTTCGGTCATTTTAACAAAAAAATGTGAAGGTAGCACCTTCACCGGGGTTAGGGTATGCCGTCAAAATCTTAGGGTAGGAGGGATGGTTGTCCACCCAAGGATATTTATGGTGCATTTTTGAAAATATTATGCACAATATTGCTCTAAAACTCTATGTTTATGTAAAACTAGCCAAATGCCATCATTTCGAGGCTGAAAACCGCATGAAATCCGATATTCCTGCGATTTTACGCAAAAGTGGATTTTCGCTATTTCGGTCGAAAATGCCAATTTTGTCCGACTCGCGGACTTGATGGCGTCAGTGGTGACATTCATGCTAGTATTTTGTGTATGTATCAATTGGAAAGAGGAGGACCATGCTATCGATTGGTATCAAATCATAAGCATCGGGTGCTTTATAACAAATTCTCGAGGGGGGGGGGTGGTAACCACTCCCCCCTCACCCTTGGTAAACACGTGTTATCAAAAAAAAAGGCTTGGTAAGACGAGGGTTAACGTATATTTCTTACGACATTTTTATCTAATTCAATAAAACCGCACATGTGACTATTTATGTAGGGAGAATCATTAATTTACGACCGTTCTAGGTGGAATGGATGGATGCAATCATTCGGTAAAAAGAAATGCCTTCTTCCTTTGTCTTCATTAAAAAATTCGAATCCGAATAGATTTTCATATTTCTTCCACTTGTCCTTTTGCTGCTTACAAACAAATTTCGGGTTCACCCTTGAACCTCTTGGCGTAAAATGACTCATTCCTTACATCCACATAATTGTCATTGATGCGTAATAATGTTGAAACTAATCATTTTTATCCCCCCATTTTGGGCTCTCAGGAACTGTCTCTAAATAAGTATACTAAAGAGAGTAACGACTTCCGAAATCCTGTAGGTCTAGGTGAATAACCAAGCCATTATAGACGTACGTTTTTTTTTTTTTAAAAAACTTCAGTCAACTGTGATCTCGATTTATATACGCCCTTACGTCCTAAGGGAAATGACTACGAACGCTGACTATCACTGCAAAAAAGGATGGGCGGCAATTTGCCTTGTTAGATTTAGGAGGCAATTTCCCCCTAAACACAAGCACAGGGTCCGTTCCAAGTGGCAAGTGGCAAAAATGGCATTTATGATTGAAGGGATATATACATGTATATATACATATACTTATTGTTGCACATTAGCAATAATGGAAACCTTTACGATTTCTTATTTTCAATCAACCACCTACCAACAGACATCTTCCCTGTAGTTGTTGTTTGGCTGATCAGTAGAAATTCTCATTGGAGTAATTAGCTCGCGTCTAATCTCCTTGTGGACTCACTTGAATATTGTCTTCAGCACATCGACATCATCGATGTCAAAAAGTTCCAATGGATTATCTAACGTAAGATGATGTGGCCTGTTTCCCTGTTCGGATATGATGTGGACTCCGCCTGGCAAAATACGCGTGCATCCGCATAGGATATTTTTAGGGTACGGCTAAGCCCATCTCAGGTCTAGACCTTGTGAAGGGTCTGGCTGCATTCCCATATAGCAGTCTTATGATCTAAGTCTGATGCCAACAGGCTATTTAAAGAGGAAATTACAAAGTTAGACAATTAAAGAACACAAGAAGAAACAAAGAAAGAGCCTTAGTGTGCATTCAATCCCTCCCGAAATGGTTAGCGATAATAGGAAAAAGAGAAGACAAAAAGAACAGCAACATAAACAAAGAAGGAAAGAGACAAACAGCAAAAAATATTATAACTACAAATATTAGAGTAACGGACAGTTGCAATAAATTGCCTATTTTGTGTAGTGCAGCCATTTCGAATCTGAAAAAACCGTTGGCCACTACATGCAAATTCTAGAAACATGAAAATAAAAATTGAAAAATTTTATCTAAAATTATACGATTTATCAAAATTGCATTTTATATCCTAAAATAGCTATTTGAAAATTCAGAGATATTGTAAATAAGATTAATGAATAATTCTCACCATGAAAGACGAAAAGATATATCAACTCTTGAAGAATCACCATTGTATCGATCTTTAATTCTTATCCTCTTCAGATCCTTATTGTTTATAAGCACGATATTTTATGACTATGCCATATGAGAGCGTAACTAAGTGTATCATGGAAAACATAATTAATGATTTAAAAATTAATAACTAATCAAGCACACCGAGCTCGATTAGTTTTTAATCATATCGTCTATTAAAATAATAACTATGACTTCTACAGGGTGACCCAATAAAAAAGTTACCCAAAATACAAGTTGCATATTTTGTTCACTTTTGGTATTTTGAATCTGTGGATTTTATTGTTATTATAAAGAATGGTTATTGAGCATCTTGCCTGAAAAAAAAAAATTCATTTTGGTTGAGTGTGTGGTTTTCAAGATTAGGCCAACGAAACAATGAGCAGCAAAACAGACTTTTCTATGGGTATTTCATGATGGAATGCTAAGTACAACATAAATTGATTTGGCATTTCAACTCTGAAATCTAGAGGCAGTGTTGCTAAATAGCCAGTTTTCGTTATTGTGTTCAGGACGGGCTTTTCAAATCTAAACTTCATTACGTAGGTGCAGTTGTGCTAAAGTCAGATATCTTTCTTGAACGAGAACTTAAACATTCTCTTCTTAATGGTACCGCAATTTACCCCACAACAACGAGCCTTCGCGGTTAGGATTTACTACCAAACTGGAAGCTATGAAAGCTGTGCAGCGGCAAGCTAAACAGGTTACCTGAAGTGAGAGTACCAACCAAGCCTGCTATCTGTAACATGAGAAAACTGTTTGATGAAGCAGGGGAAACGTTGGAAAATTGTAAACCAAAGGAAACGCGGATGGCCTAGGAGCATCAGAACACTTGCAAGCATTCAAGCTGAAAGACAGTCGCTTTCGCACAACCCACGCTCAATCATAAGAAGAAATCGTTTCGCACATGTCCCAGTATGGTCCATTTCATCGCATCGAGTGATGACAAAAATCAATTGTTGGCATCCATACCAAAGACGTTTTAGTTAGTCGGCATGTCACCAAGTACTATTGTGACACAGCGAAAAATTGTTGGACGGGTCATTTTACATGGGCTTTCACAAATATGCAATAGCAAACGACCTTGCTATTGCCCCCGCCTTCCCGGCACCACGTCTGCAGTTCAATCGATGAAATCAGGAACTGTTATAGTCATTGAGAATTCAATTCCGTGATGCCCAGTAAATGCAAAGGGTTATACCTTTTCAGAGGTGTTTCGCTTTCTTAAAACAGAGAGAATAAATACGTACAACACAAGATTTTTTTGTAGCACACAGCAATTAATAATTTTGGATGCTTTAATTAAAATTTGTTTGGGATTTCTATAAGTTCAGAGAGCCACGCTTTTTTCAAAACTTAAATTCCCTATGAACCTTTTAATTCGTTGTTTTTACAACCCCACACACTGTTTCCCTTCCCTGTAGGCACTTACATGGGATGTAGTTGACATTCCCTCAAATACATAGTCTTAAGTAATGCAATTCAGGTAATTTAACCTCAAATCAAGCCCATTTCCAGAGTGTTTTTTTCCACCAGCTAATTGCGGTCACAACAGAGTTCCCTTGCCCTTCTCCGTGTATAACGCATGTTTGCGGTGCAACCTCCTGATTGACTGACGTAAGGCTGGCGTTTGCAATTTGGCTATCAACAAACCACTGCGCCTTCTTAAGAGCACTTGTTGTGATGATGAGGCCCATTTTATAATGATTTCTCAGGTTACCCTCAAAATGTGAGAGAATATGCACCAAAAGGGAACCCTCCTAATGATTTTGTCCCTACGACCTACCTAATGCTCGCAGGAAAGTTTACAGTTTTAAGCAGCTGTTACATAACAATATCCTAATTGGGCCCATTTTTATTGATGGAATATTGGAGATGGTGCCGGTTATCCCAATATCAATTAAAATCAACATTTCGAACCAGAGTTTGCGGCGCATTTTCAGCAGCAAAGAAATGGAGCGATTCGTCGTGCCTGGTTTTCTTCAAGACGGTGCACCAGCATACAGGTCTGTAATGGTTAGAAAACTGCCTTCCGGACTCTTTCCAAATCCGTTCATTGGATTAGGGCATGCGGTGGAATGGCCCACTCGGCCACCGGATCTAGTTCCGCTAGATTTTTAGCTATGAGGTGATGTAACGCAGAGTTTACAATGAGGGTCCCCAAACACATTACCAGAACTACGACGATGGATAAACGTGCCATTACCGCAATAGGAGAAAGAGCTATTCAACACATGCACTCCATGACTACCAAGTGCATCGCAATCAGGGAGGACATGTGGAAGATAGAAAAGAAAGGTAAGACCGTAAATAAATTACTTTTGATGTTGGCAATTTGTCAACAGCCTAAGAAAAAATACTATAAAATATCATATTTTAACAGATTTTAATATCGTTTCAATTTCAAACATACTGTGACCCTACTGTCACCCAAATCCAAAAAAGCTCACAAAATAACAACACACAACACACACACCATAAACACCTCCATTATCATAGCGGGCCTTTCCCCTGGATTTCCCGTATGGTATTAGTTACGATTGCCACATATAATAGGTAGATCATCAGATGTGTTCTAATTGGGCATGTTAGCCACGTGGATGCATGAGCTCTAAGCATATTTACGATGTTGTAGATTACTTCCATAATAAGATTTACCAGTACTTCTGATTTACAGAGTTGGTACATCAGAGCAGTATCACTACAGATTTTTTGTAAGTTTGCCGCACATCAGTTAAAAAACTGATATGTGGTCATCTGTCCGTCCTTTGAACTAAAGTTGTGGGGATTATCTGGATTGCCTTTGTGGTCCTACTGTGCAATTTGCGATGGACGAACCTTACGAAATATTTGGTGCACCAGTCTGTGGGTGTATATTTATCAATTGTTATGCTGGCAAATCGCGTGCATCGCATAGGAATATTTTTAGGGGGGTCGGCAAGCCTATCTCAGGTCTAGACCTTTTGAAAGGTCTGGGTCATTCCCATATAGCAGTCTTATGCTTAAGTCTGATGCCAACAGGCTAATATTTTTTTTAAGGAATTGCAAAGTTAGACAAAACGAATATTTATATTAAATGTGCCAATTACAAATCTCATAGAAGATAAAGCTACAAAATACACGAAGCTGACTAAAATAGTCCAGTGGCAGCGCGGGGGCGGGGGGGGGGGGGGGGCGGAGACATTTATCCTAAGTTTTTTCGTCCGAAAGAAACAGGACTGATATTTGGCAAAACTCAGCGATTTGGGACCAAAAAATTGGTTAAAATCTCCAAAATTTTGATATTTTCTCCCCCCAATAATTTCACTCTTTCCCCCATTTCACTTTCTCCCCGTTCCCCCAGAAAAAAGGTGATAGCACCGCCACTCTAATATTTTACTTTATCAAGGAGTGTCCAAATGGCAAACCGAAAGATCAAATAAGCCAATCAACGTAAATTGTATCAAATTTGTTTATGAACCGACATAGTAATACTTTTGATATGAATATGAGTAAGTTATCATAATGATTTTAAATTTTTGACACATTGTGAGATATTGGTAACATAATAACGAAGTGGCCCAGTTTGATGATCCTAACTTGGCAGACTATCATGAGAAAGGTCTTTTTATCAAAGCCGTGCGTTTCCAAAAACAGAATGAAACGACTGTTTTTTGTTGTCCACAGTTAAATAGTTTTTTTCCTAAGATCACCAATACTTATAACTTAGTTGTTCCCTCTCCACCTCTTAGGAAGCAGCATACTGCTAAGTAGAGAGCAGACCCTGTAGTTTTGTTGATACTAAATAGTTATTATGAGAGATTCCTGTTTGCTATTTGGTACATAGAAAAAAAAACCCCTGAATTTTCAAAAGTATTCCTTCAAACCATTTAATCTAAGACTGACTACTAAAAGCATGTGCATAGAAGTATTGGACTCCCTGGCATTAATTCAAATGACGTGCTTTTGTAATCATCATTATTTTCCTCAACATAAAACATTACGAGTCATTCAAATCAAAGTTTAGATAGGAAATGGAGCTACTCGTAGATAATACTCACCACAATGTAGGAAAACAATTACTAACAATCGAAGTAGGCATCGTCTCTAAATCCACTTGTTTGAGGTTTGATATTTTTATGTGTGTTGTGTCTTTCTTATTGTTTGCAAACATATGTATTCCGTCGTTAGAAATATTAATTTAAGTAGTAAGTGGTAGCGCAACATATTAGTCTGCAATCAGTAAAGTGCTTTTCTGCCCATCATCTAATGATGCAAATACAGCAATTGTTTTAACACTCCAAGTAGTGTTTCCAAAACGATATTTGTAATAAAGGTTGTCATGGTAACATCATAAGTATGTTTTCTCTCCGACATCAAAAGTTCAAATGTTCACGGACTTTCCATTTAAATCCACGGCCGTCAATGAACGCGAATCACTGCCCAAATAATATTAGGCTGTCTATGTTTAAGTTAAATGAAATTTCAAGTAGTACTTAAGGTGTAAAATTCGTTGATAATGAACACGTTTTAAGATGGTGGGAAAGACTCCCGGGGGGGGGGGGCTGCCCCTCTACCCCCTGGTTACGCTACTGCTGACAGGTACCCATGTAAGCCACCAGTATTGGAATACCCCTGCAGCTACTCAGGGAGAACCTTCACAGGTACTCCCCTACCGGCTGCATACTAGGCATCATTTTGGCCCAAAACATTACATTGTTGTTTATTCCTTTCTGACCATTTTCAAGTTTAGTAGCATTTATATTTGAGTTCAGCATCACCAATAACACAGGTGACCAATATATTCATTAACTTAAGTTACAAGGTCTTGCATACTCCCGTTAGAGTATAAGGGGAGGTAGACTCGCTCCTCTGAAGACCACTTTGCCAGTTGATTTTTTACCAAAATTTTGGTCATTGGTGGCCAGGGTACATCACACGACCATATTACATTGATGTGCGGCGTATCTCATGTTTAAGTAATTTGTAATCTCTCTGTAGCTGTTACTTTTTCATTCCAAAAAAAAAAATCCCTTTCCCACCCCAAACCCCCACATACCCCCACATACCCCCCACATATCCCCACATATCCCCACATATCCCCATTGGTACTTTAACTTACTTTATTCTTGAAATCTAGTTTCTGTAGTGTCAAAATAGCTAGTTAACATGTACATTTACCTACTTAATATGCAAATTAACCTAATTAATATTAAAAACTCCTACTTTTGTATGTAAGAAACTTACACACAAAACTCCTAGTTTTGTATGTGACATACACACAACAATTGTAGGAGCTCCTCGAATTGCTACAAAACTCCTACTTTTGTATGTGACGTACACACATTTCAAACACAAACTCCTACAATTACTGTGTGTGTGTAAACACACTACCTTCACACAACTCTTGGTTTGGTATATGATGTAAACACACACACACACACGGCACAGGGTGGACACACACACACACCACACACACACACACACACACACACACACACACACACACACTACTTACCACAAATAGGAAAGCAGTTACGAACACTCGCAAAGTAGCCATTGTATTAAGATCTTGAATCACCACTTGTTTCTTAATCGTTGTCTTTCGTACTGGCCCTAAAGCTGATGCTGCAGGAGTTTTTAGTACGTTATATTGCCAATGATTTTACTACGTAAAATATCAATTATGATAACGCAAATTTATGTTCCAAACTGATGTTCATAATTAAAATGGTTGTCATGGTAATATCATAACGATGCACTCTGATGTTAAACTTGTTAGCGTGTGCATTTAGTATCGTGAATGCTGATTTAGAGATAAACTGGTATTGATAATGACAAGCTTCATATTGTACAGGGTGAGTCAGAAAAAAAGTGGACCCTGAATGTGCCCGCCATTCGGCATCTTTAAGTAACATATACCTCTACATATGTTGTGCTGCAAAGATCATTCCCATCGATAGATAGAGAGGCCGAGTCACATTCGGCGCGGCAGTTCATTTTATGTTCTATCTACGGATTCCCATTTAAATGCACGGCAGTCAATGAAGCAATTGATGAGGTCTAAAAAATTAGGTCTTCAAAATAAGAAAATACATAAGCCTTTTCAAAATGTTTTTCTAATGTTTGTTTCAGCGTATATTTTATGTTTTCATTCAATTTTCCAGAACCTGATACATACTTTATTTTTATGAGCGATGAGGCAGAGAAAGGTAGATAGGTCATCCATGGTAAATTGTGACTCCAATAAACATCGTCAAATTTGATCTGCACTCAGTAAATTGCTCGATTCCTTTTAGGTTTAGACTGATTTGTTCGCCGAACGCCGATCATTGTAATGCGAATCCGTGGACAGAGCACAAAAAGGACTTGTTGATTCAAAACACTGTAGCTTGACCTATACCTAACTGATGGGAGTGAACTTCGTAGCATATTAAAACTAATAAGTTAAGCTTTACGTTGATACCACATTTGCTGAGAAATATGTTACTCAAAGTTGCAACATGGCGGGCACAATCTGTTTGTCATCCATCCGGGCAATGCTTCCCCTACCCGGCTCCAGACTCATCTAATCATTATTTCAGTTCATGTATATAGTGCGCCCTGTGTTGTTATGCTTTTGGTCTCTCCGTTACCTTCTTTTTACTTGCACGACGAGCTTTTGCGTACCTCCAAGTATAGCTTTACAGTGGATATGGATTATCACTCCAAGTACCAAGACTCTAGTCACCGACGCTAATCACCGACGGCACTTCACGCATGTACATTCCTATTTATGCAAATAACCAGAAAGCTTTCGGCATATTTATAGCGCTCGATCCAACCATGGCTGACTAACCTAATTTTAAATGAACCGCGTTGCATATACCTACAACCGAATGCAGTAAATATTTGTATGTACATTGTATATGTCATGCATGCCATTGCCATGGTTATGATTATGGCAGCAATCAATACTCCCATTGCATTTCCTAATTCAAACTTCGTTCCACTGCTGAAAATAGCCATGTATGTTGCAATTGCAACGTAGTAAAAGTAAATGTCACCCTGCAGCTGCATAGATGAGACAGTGTGTTCAGAATTGACCAAAGAGACACCGACACAATAGTACATCTCGCTAGTCAAATTATACTCCCCGCCTAAAAATCCGAACGATATAAATTACAGTATTAAAACCCTTTCCCCGGACTTTGGGTCAGAAGTAGCCCAGATTGAATTTCCAATTAATATTCATGAAAGCTGCAGCGTGACCTTGAAAAATCAGAACTCATTTTGGCCTAAAAACGAGTCATTTCAAAGTTTGATTTGATTGTACTGTTGCCTCTCCTTAAAAATACCATCACGCACCCCTGAGACTTCCAACTTTTTTTTAAAGATTTTTTCGAACTTCTTTTCATTCGTTTCAATAATATATATGCTAACCTTTGGCAAAATCTGCCCACAAAACTCCAAAAGACAATGAAACCATATGGGCATCTCTACAAACTGATTCGTGCCAAGTCCAAGATTGGATCAAGTCTATACGCACGTAACTGAGCACAAGTAAGTCACCGCTCGCTATAGATTTTTCTTAGTGAGAAGCGTGAAATTCATCGGACAGTCGGACGCAAAACCGTTCGATTTTTCGTATAAATTTCACATTTTGGAGTCTTGGAATTATATTTTATAAATCTGGAATAATCAGGGAACCTAGTCAACCAACTGTTTTGCCGATATGTGTGAAATTGAGAGCAGGACAGGAGAAGACATATGATATAATTTACTGGATGTGTGGATACGGCGTGCAGTGACGGCCATGGCGTATAAGCATTTCGTGTGTAATTTGAGCTGCGTGGTGAACTTACGATCTCATTTACAAGTGCCGGCGGTAATTCAAATAAACCCTGCCATTTGTAAGATTGTAGTTTCGCTACTCATATACATCGAGAGAGGAGACCAGCTTTACACCGAAATCGTCATGGAAAGGGGCCAGGACTACCGAGAAAAAGTAAAAAAAAATAATAAAAATAAATAAGAAAATACAGATTATCAATGTAAGCTAAAGCAGCTATCGATTTTCCCAAGGGTACCCATAGGTCCAGGGAAAGTGTTAAAAAGGTATGTAGGTATGTAGGTGAATTATAATAATAAATGCCAGGAGCGTTTGTTCGCGTAATGTGTTTGCTTATTGACCCGTGTCCGTAATGCATGATAACGAAGCATGATGTGGAAGTTTGAGAGAGTTATCCAGCTGGCTTGGCGCGTTCATTTGAAAGCAAGTTTGAGCACGTTGATGGCCATTTCAAACATCGTTCGGATATTTTAGGCGGGGAGAGATACTCGCGCATACTCTACGTACTTTTTGTATCCTCAATTTCTAGGATTGACTAAACGTTGCTAACATAAAACAACATCACCGTTGGTAATTAGTATGGACCCTCTATATCAATGCTAGGTAGGTAGTTCTCTCAAATTGTGGTATCACTTTTTCAATGGGGACAATTTAAGTTAACACAGGGGTCAAACTTTTAAAATGCCCAATCATGTTGAAATGTATGCCATGTTGTCCATCTTATCATACGGATTCCAAAATGTATAGTTTGTACCACCTACGACCATTGGTTTTGGAGTTATAGGGTAAAAATGACTAAAATGGTAAAAAAGGTCAATCTCAATTTGTACAGGGGTCAACATTAAAAATTAATATGATTATATTTTAAATACTGCAATATGACCTGAGGTTACGAGGACTCCCAAAGTATAGTGTGGAGTATGTTAAATGTGTATCTACGGAGATAAGGGTCAAAGAAGGTCAACGCCAATCGGATTATGTTGCCTATGACCTATTTTGTCGTATAACATGAAAACTATGCACTATGCACTATGACCCCTGTGGAAACCTAAATTGGTCCCTATTTTGAAAAAGTGACCCCACAATTTGAGAGTACCTAGCATTGAGCGTTATATATAGGGTTCCTACTACTACCAAAGGTGTCAACCTTTTCTGTATGAGGGGTAAACGATATGTATGTTTGACCTGGGGTCCCGTCGCTCCGCACTATTACTAACGATGGGTTCGAGATGGATTGGTCATACGTTGTCGTTAAGTCTTTGTGAAATCCATCCCAGGCTGCATGTAGCGCCCTGCAATGTACGACTACTAGCCGGCCTGCAGTACGACTACTAGCGGCCTGCAGTACGACTACTAGCCGGCCTGCAGTACGACTACTAGCGGCCTGGCAGTACTACTACTGTACATGCCAATGCATTGGAAATACAGCGCCCAGCAAATACAAGCTAAATGAGAACTTGCATACCTGAGGGTCATCATAATATTTGTCCTCTACCAATTATAGTATAAAACGCAACGGGCACAAACACAAACCCAATACCACAAAAGTTCATAAATAAAAAACCGGATTTTTTGTATTTATATACAAACACATATACAAGCGGGCTTGCAACAGTAGTCGAATCAAAATCACGATGATGTCCCTTAATGCTGAGATAGTTGATGCTATATACCTATATGCCAAAAACCGTTGTAAAAGTTATCGCTCACCTACCTTTTGGCCGTACCTAATTGCATTTGCGACTCAGCTAGTGATTACGAACAAGATTGGTAACGTAACGGCCAGTGCTGGTCCTTTCAAAAGTGAACAACATCTCGGCGATCTAACTGTATTGGCCAAAAACATCAAATTTAAAATCTTCAGAGCAATGTGTTGTCTGTCCTGGCTGTATTGGGCAAGGAAGTCGAACCGATACATTCAAAAACTACTTACAGTGTTCACAAAATCGGTGTTTGTAGGCGCATCTTAAACATCAAATGGAAAGACAGGATATCCAACTCCAACTTCAGGAAATGGTACCACTCCCCAAAACATCTTCTTTGAGATAGCTAGACAGCGGAGATGGAACTATCTGGGTCACGTACTACGCATGCCAACAACACGCCTCCCTAGACCACTCTCTTTGACTGGACTCCACAAACGAGGGCCGAAGGAAAAGGGGAAGGCCAATACGTACCCTGAGACAACTCCCATTTCTGATGATGCAATAGCGGCTAGGTTTTCTCCCCTGAAAGACCTAGGACCAGGAGCAGTCCACACCGTCAACTGTGGCGATCTCTCCTCTTCCACCTTATGCGGCCCAGCGATGGCCCAGGGGGAGATAAGTCAAGTAAATCAAGACCATGTTCTGAGATTTGAGTTACTTTCCACTAATCTGAAAACATCATTTTCCGCATATATAAGATTCAGGAACCTCTTCACATTTTTAATGATCCTTTTCTTTGAATTTTATGGCAACACTAGAAACTTCCTTTTAAAACAATTATTTAGTTCTTTGGGTGGATTCAAGGGTGGACGAGGATCCTTTTTCGAGATCATTTATCATGGGTCTCATTATATTATATAGAAAACAGAGATATTCCTTTATCATCGATTTTACCTGGTAAACCATTTTTCTGATCCAGTACATTTCAAAGCCTCAAACAAAAAAGATTTATTTTTAACATTCTAGCCCTCCATCGGCATAAATATTTGAGAGCTGTTTTTCGACTTATTTTTGGTAATTCTTGTTTTTTCCAAATGAATTCATAAATCGTTTTTCTGTAACTTTATCAAGACGCATTTTACAAGGTTTGGGATTGATACGACGAGATGGTTTAAATTTTTTGGAAATAAACAATGTTGTTATTTTTCTCTTAAGTTCCTTTTTGACCAATGATGAATTGGATTAGGCCAACCGACTCCATTTAATAATTCTTCCTCTTTGTTAATCGTGTGAAAAAGGAACTCTAAAGCCTTGAAACTTTTCCATCTCGTACTCTGTTTCCAATGTTTGGTTGTTGGATTTGCAATGTATCTGATGTACAACACATTTGCTTTAGTCCAGCGGTGGAACCACATATCTTGCAGAAGAATTTGCCAAAAGAGTCTGCACAGAATGTTCTGATCGCTTCTGGGCAACATTGTTGTTATTTACTGCCGACTAGAATCAAATAAAGGTCACAGAGCTAAACACAACTACTGCTAGATTAGTAAATGAAATAGTAACAATCAAATTATACAAAGGACTTGAAAAGTGTAGTGTTTCCCACTAGCTACAGCTTTTAGTTAATGACCTTTACTACAATTTTAAAAAGCAATAAAAGGTTAATAAGAAAGTAATAAATAATTAAGCTTTCAAATAATTTGTCCGATATGACCTTTAACTATTTTTTTTTTTTTAAAAAAAAAAAACTTTTTATTTTTAATATTCTTATGACCTTTAATTAGCCTTATGTCCAAAATTGAGCACTTTGGTCAAAAATGATTATCATTTGTTCTGTATCTTACTTTTCTGGAAAGCGTTGATTCTGTATTTATTATTAGTTCAGATTTTATTTACGTCATACCTGATCGTTATATGGAACTCCAAATATATGACGAATAACTGGTATTCTGATGCAACGGGAGAACATAGCTAGCAAAACCTGCTAGTAGATAGCGAGATGATGTTGCAGTTTTAATTCCCATAACAAACGTCTTCCCATGACAATCTGTCATATCTTTCTTGCACGTCTGAAAAGAGAAATGCATCCATTGAAGGTTTGTTCGGAGGGTAGTGTTTTGCAAGATGAAATGCAGATTGGCGTCAGGAACTTATGTGTTGTGCTCTGGAAGATTTCCCCACTAGCGACAATTTGATCGATTTGACCTTCGCCGGCAATCTCAAACAGCCCACTTGTGAAGTATTTTACCGGATCTCTGTGAATTTCCAAATAACTCCCAATATTTCGTATGTTCGTCACAATGATTCCCTTTGCACAGATATGAGAAGCTTTCATACAATGACATGTCCCGTGATCAAGCCAACAATACCCCTTATTGATCAGACCGTTGTTTTCTTCATGCAAGACCAAACGGTTGTAATCCCCACTCGTAACGGTTTCCGTAAGAAGTGCTGATTTCCGGTCCGATAATCATAAACCCACCTTTTTATGGTAGGTTTCCGAATTGGATACTGCTTGGAAAAAGAAAATGAAACCAAGTTATATGAGCATCATGTCGTTTGAAATGAAAGTTCATCTGATTATTTTAAGGGGAAGGATTGAATAAGAGAAGTTTTCTTAGATAACGAGTGAAAGAAGCAATGATAGCTACAATGGCGGATTATAGTGGGTTTACAAGCAAATCTCACTTTTAACAAACTCCACAACAACGATTTGATAACCGTATCGGAAACTAGCAACACTCTTTGCCCATATTGTTTGTTTTGGTGGGTTTTGTCAATACCCTCGTCTTACCAAGGGTGAGACTTTGAGGGTCCGATTTTCTCACCAGTTCCTTCACCGGGTTAGGGTATGCCGTCAAAGTCGAAAGTAGGAGAAGTGGTTGCCACCCAAGAATAATAATGGTACATTTTTAAAAAAACTCTAAAACTAACTGGCTTTCTAAACTGTAAAAAACGTCAATTTTATATTATTTAAATCCTGAAAATCCGATACCTCTACCTGTTTAAGCGCAGAAAAGGATTTTTTTGTGGAAATTTACAATTTGCGGTCTTTCACGACGGCAATTGCGACAACTTATGGAAGCACAAGTGTATCACTGTTCCTCCTTATCCCTAGATAAGGAAGCCTACGGCCAAAATAAATCCGTTAAATGGCGATAATGCTGCTCGTTAACTGGAAAGATAACAAGCCTGCACCTCAAATAACGCCCTTAATCTAGGGTACCAAAAGCTGAACCCCAAATAACGCTCCTTATCTTAAGTTAACCAAGATTATCTCGAGATAACAGAGGCTTGAACCCCAAACTAGGGACCCTCACAAGTTATATTAAAAGGTGTATTTTTCGTGATTCCAGCCCTTCCGTTTTATTTATTGATCACTAATATCCTGAGACAAGTTTTAATCCTCAAAATTGAGCTGATCCCGATTCTTGAGGTTTTGTATTTTGAGCAATTACGCGTTTCCCAGGGTCCCCATAGGCCTACTGTGCTTGGATGATGTCCTTTTACGACAGAAAATACAGATTGCGAATTTCTTACGATGCACATCATTTGCACGTAAGATTGTGGCCCAGCCGGGGATGGAGGGGACGAAGAACGGAAGAGGCACACGTGATTAACTAAGGCTAACTGTTCCCCAGATGATTAAAAAATTCACATTTTGTAGGTACAAGTCGTGGCACGCGGCCTGTGGATACAAAGCTAAACTGTCATTTTTAATATGTGCAAAAATTTTCCAACAGCATATGTCGTCTCATTCATTCCAGTTTTTAAAATTGCATATGGCTGCAAACGAAGCCGATTTTCGTCCGACTTCGGTTGTGCTTGATTCACGCTCCGGTCCGTCTTTTTCCTATGTTTTCTCCCTCACACGGAAGCATCTCACGAAACGTCTGATTACAACCAGTTATGCGTACCTTACCTAGTACTCACCCGTCGAGCTATTTACTGTATCATGCTGAGGTAGCTTTTACTTGTATTACACTGTACTAGGTTAGGCCGAAACCTGCGCTCAGAAGTAGGAGGCCAATATTCTACATTCCAAAATCTTGAAAAGATCAGATGCGACTCAAATTGTTTGACGTTTTCGCTGGTTCCGCTCCTCTTCTGCAATATTACATGGAATTAAGATTTTTTTTTTGGAAACCATCAAAACATCTTCAACCAATTGGGGGACAGTGATGCGTTGCTGGTTTATACTGACAAACTCGCAAATCTATGTCCTTAACGAATGACTTTTATCCTTGGCCTTTTCACTTGAAATGGATTTACTAATTAATACCGAAGTCATTGGCTTAACGCAGGAGATTCGTTAAGTAGTTGTTCATGTGATATATTTAAAATGGTCCAGAAATGTGAAATAGGCACCGCATGAAATGGGCTGTAGAGCACTCCCATTACAGCGAGGCTTGCAGAACTAATTGCAACCTTTGAGTTGAATCGACAGCAGTTTGATGGATAGGCAGAGCAAAATCTCTCATAGGACCAGTGGTAATTATATCACATTCATAACGTTTTTGTTCGCTAAAATTTAACTGGTGGTCGTGAGAAAATTCTGATATCAAATCTCATTTGAATGTAGCAATTTTGGGGACGATGTTATTAGATCGGTCACCCATCGTTCAATGTCTACTTCAAAAGGTTATTTTAAAGTGACAGGAGAGATTGTTTTGAGGATACAAATTTCTCTCAAATTGCAGTGGATCGGTTGGAGAACACCTACCGAGAACATTTCAAAGGTTTATTGGACAAACAAGTACAAAAGAAAACCGCAAACCTTGTTTTGAACTTGTCTGCTATCGTAATCGTTCTAAATATACAAAATCATCATCTTATTACATAAAGACGGCATATTCTGCTTATTCACTTCAGGTGGGATCTAATACATTGGCAAGTATTCAAATGGTGCAAAAAATCAGGTTTTCGAAATGCGTGGTGCGCTCTTTCAAGCAAATACCACCCTCTTAAATCACCACATATTTCAGAACTACTCGAAGACGAGTTCCATTTTCATATTATAAGATTGTATGTATTCACGCTGTTTGGAGCCTTACCCTGAACTTGATTATTAACCAAACACACAAAAACATTCAAAAAGCTGACTCAGCGATTTTATTTTTTTATTTTTATAATAAGAAACTAGTCAATAATTAAAAGATATTTATAAAACTGCTTCAACTTCAAGGTTTGAAGATATTAGAATTTTGTTTTCATGTAGAAACTTTATGGGTTTAGTATAACATACCACATTATACTGTGTTAAAACGAATGCCGATCCGAAATTGTGCTACAAGGTTTTTGATTTTTCTATATGTTAAAAAATTGAAAAACTAATGATATTTTTTTTTAGATATTTGCATAAGTTCTTGTATATGGGATAGCATTATTGTATATGCAAAAAAAACACGATTTGTTAGAATTTGAGGCACCATCCTCGGAAATCTCTGAGTCATCTTTAAAAACGGGTTTCTTTTAAATTACAAAAAAAGAAATCAACACAACGAGTCTTTTAAGAAAGACTTCAACAATTGCAAAAACTGTTTTTTTTTCCTTCATACCTGGCGAATTTTCTTAGAAATTTCTGTTGTGAGTACTGTGAGTGCGTTTGTGGTCGAGACTGACTCTATACTTTCTAGAACAGTGCCTATTTTAACTAGAAACCTCGTATCACCCATAATTCCATAATGTTTACTCTTTTTAAAACAATTTAATCATGAGAATGGAGAATTTCAGCTCGTGTAGACCAGTCCGTCTTCTTAGGAACTGTTGTTTTTTAACGTGATTTAAAATAAGCATTATTGACCAATTGCTTGAACAGGTATTTGAATCTACAAGTAACTAGCGAAAGATCATACATTCAACACCTATACCTTTTCAATTTTGCCATTTCCAATTAAGGCTTTCAAACTGAGCGGTGTGAAATAGATCCACTTTGCGACGATCGCCGTTTTGGAAGACTAGCAGGAGCCGTTTTCTGAATACTTGACGCGCATGCGCAATATCGCCTTAGTTACGAATGTAAAAAATTTCCAGGAAAGCGTTCTGCTCTTCCCACAAATCCTTACTTCTTTTTTTTGAAGGATTTTTACGGCAGTGGTTGTAATTGCTCTATTGATGCTGATGGTACATGGCCCATTTTTTTTAAACTGATATGAGATTAAAGGTGCAAACGAGAAGATGTCAAGTCACCCATATTTTCTGTGATTGTAGTGATTCATATAGATTTGACCACACCAGAGATGTCCCTAACCCTTTATTTGCTACAGCAATGACTTAAAATTAAAGCCAAGTGATTAGATATGCTTATATTTCAATGGAAAACATAGGCTGAATTTCCTATTCCTTCCTCCTATAAGAAATTGAAAAGTTCATTTTTTATGTTTACCAAAGAAACATTTCTCAGCTAATCCTTTCAGATGGGGAATATTTTTGATAGAGAGCTTTATCAAACCAGTGCAAAAATCAGAAATTTCTCACTTTTTAGGGACATCTGTTTATTATAATGAAAGCTGTCCTCGTTGTAACTTTTAGTGATCCGAACTAGCCTCGCGAGAGTGTCGGGTTTCGGTCTAAGACTCAAACAGTATTTCCTATAAGTCGGAGTTGCAGATTGCTAAGATTGATTATGAATTTCTCCTCCCTCCCATCCATTGCGTAGATGTGCAGGTATATTCAATGGGTGCCCGGGCGCCTCATGGTTTGGAGAGTCATGTGAAGCTGCTGGTCCCGTGTGTCAGTGGATTCAATCCTGAGCACGTAAAAATTCAGACCTTGTCGAAAGAGTAGGGATCATCCGGATATGTTACCTGCACCCAACACTCTAGGTACCAGAGTCCTCTAGTGTGATCGGAACCCGCTTTACTGGAGGTGAAATGATCCGATCCAGAAGTGTCATTTATTGGCCGAACGATAGGGCTGTTATTTGATGACCGCACACCAGCGTATATGTGTCATATTTGGCTAAGCTTTATAATGAATTTGATGGCTGGTTTGAAGTGATTGTAAAAAGTTGATCGATCACCTGCTGCAGTTTGTGAAAGCCTTATTATGCCCAACATAATAAATGATGCGATTCGTAGATACTCAGAGTACCTTATTAGATTTTTGTACACACTGCAATGCCACCAGGGCCAGTATAACCCTTACCCCCAGTACCCTTTATTGAATACCAATTAGTGTACTCATACGTGTTCTCGTACTCATAGTCTACAAACAATAATGAATAGTCTAAAATACAGTAATTTGGTTACGAATTACTTACCCATTGATATATTTTCACTTTTTCGTCTCAGGTTTCATCATGGAATGTTTCCGTTTGGACGGGATTTCACTTTCTAACAGGTTTATAAACAACAACAGGTGGTTAGCTTCCAACTCAAAACAATCGATTGATTTTTGTATGAATAGGCAATGTCCATTCTGACCTTTTTTAATGTTCATTGAATTTCAGTTTTTGTAATATTACACCTAGACTTGCGCACTTTCATTCATAATTGTCTTGGATCTATAGAGGTACCCAAATGTGACAAGTCGAAACATTAAATTTAAAGTCTAAACTGATGCCACAATTTCCAAATATTTGTCCGACCTCATCTCCTGCTGGGACTCATCCATAACCTTGTCCCCTGACTTAACCTAAACATTAAGGTCTACTTCAATAGATTAGTTTAAGCAGATCCGATTCTTAGAAAATTACCCTCGATGATTGATTACCGTTCATAGTTTTTGAACGATTGTATCATTACGCTGCGTAGAGGCTTACCCTAAAATTGTGGTGTTAACCAATCAATAATGATCAAAATACGTTTTTTCCCCACAAGAAAATTCTTTCAATAAGAAAAAAAATAAGGCACTGAGTCTTAGAGAGTGCTATATTGAATCCATGTTTTATACCGATAATCCCCGGTTGATAATTTTCATGGACGTTTTGTTTTTGAATAAACTGTTTAGTGTTTTCAAACAACAACGAGCCTGTTTAAATAGAAACTAGTTTGTCATACCAGATTCCTTCAATGTAAAGTTACAATATTGACCATTGGCAAATTTATTGATGAACAATGTATTGTGGTTTTAAAAATTGGCACACTTTTAAAAAAATATGAAATTTCTTTCTCAATTAGCTCGCAAATGATAGTCTTGCCATTGGGCAGAATATTGGCCAATTTACACATAAACAATATACATAAGGGACATTATATCAGCTAAAACCAGCCAGATGATTTGTAGGCTAACTTTAGTTTGCCGTAATATAACACTTACGCTTTGAAGGCAGAGATTGAATACCCAATAAGAAACATGAAAGGCTGAGTGACCCTTGAAAATCATAACTCATTTTGGCCTAAAAAACCAGTTTTCAAGCGCCCCGAGATTGTTTTTGGACACACTGATAAAATAGTCATGGCCCAGTCTGACTCGCTATGTCCGTTTTTTTCCTTTTCCTTTCAATTTGAATTCATACGTTTCAGATCAACATAGCTCAGTACAACCGCTTGCGTGTCAAGTCCAAGATTTGGATCAAGTCTACCGTTGATTCGCGAACGTACTAATCAGCGGCCGCTGATTGATGACTCGCTTTTTTTCGCTTTATGTAGAAACTGTGAAATTCAAACGTACATCGTTTTAAAAAAACTGCAATTTTACTTAGCTTCTTGGCCAATTGCCAACCAATGATTATAATATTAGGAAAGTACAATTACCAACGGACCTAGGGAACCCAGGAGTGCAAATTGTTTTGGGTTGTATAATAATATAATAGGGGCGTTTTTGATATTAGAGTGTATCAGAGCGCATAGCTCTGTAACCATGGCGCGTATGTTCAACAAAGGGTATTATGTTGGATAGAGATTACTTTTGCAGGGGAAGTTTCTGTAGTTTGGTTATTGCACAGGTTATTTAACAGAAGCAGATTGATGTGACACTTCAATATTTTTTTTTCTTAATTTCATCATGATATTACTAAGATTTTGTGAACAAAGGTAGGGGAACTGACAGATGCTCAAAGGAGAAAGGAGTTCCCTCACATAGATGATTTTTTAATGTCACTGGGACCGAGACTGCCATATAAATGCCTCTACAGTTTCACAAATTTACCGTTTGGAAATCCCCAATGCCCAAACGGCATATCGTGTCCTCCCTCCCTTACAGAACCCATGTATAGTCTCCCTCTGATCGATTACGCCTGTGACCACAAGAGATACAAATGCTTGCCGTTTGTAGTTTATAAACGGTAACGAGATGAATAGTTTTTTGTGTGGGTGTACGTTTCAGGTACCAGCACGTGTCAGGTATCCATATCATGTTTTTCTCTTCGCGGGGCGAACGCGCTATATATAAATCCGACTATGTTACATCAAGGGTCTGTACATGGACCCCTCTGCCCAAAGTGCCTATATTTTTTTTTTTTTCCAAAGACACCGTGTATTATGTCCTAACAGACACAAATTTACCTTTTCCGTTCTTTTCTTTCCCTACTCTTTTCAAAAACCCCCGACGTACGATGACGATAGCGGTTGTTTTTTCCAATGTAGGGATACGTCGTCATTTTTACCTGAATGGGTCCCCCGAAGTCAAAATAATAAACCATCATGCAACCGTGACGTCATCAATCTTTATTTTTTCCACAAAATTGGCTGTTATTTTCCCATAATACAATTCCTTTTTAAGATTCCACATCTGTAATTTGTTCTTTAATAATTATATTCAATTTTCCCCCCATGGATTTGAAAAAGATGGGTTCCATAAGTCCTTACAAACTGAAACATAGTCAGCCTGCTATACCCTTACCGTGGACTGAATGAGTAGACGGATCCCCGTTTTAGTTCATATCATGCTTACGCCCTTGCGCCGCTGCGGTGGTTATGCGTCCAGTTTTTTGCGTATATTTTCATTCACCAATCCAGGACAAGAGGAGGAGAATAATGAAATTGGCGCTTGGTACTTCGTACATGTACGTGTAGTGAATGCAAATTCGCTGTGTATTTTATGAATCGCTAACCTTTTTTTATATTATGAATAGCGACCCGTTTCAAATTATGAATAACAACATATGTACTTTTTATGAATAGCTAACCTTATGAATAGTCGAACCGTATGACTAGCGGCTTGACCCTTTCTCTATGGGGATTCGCCTTGTCGGTAAAGTTGGTCATATATATTGCCAGCGGAAACATTCAAATATTACGCTGACAATTTTATGATCGGTAGTTTTACCGGTCATATACATCGATTATGTACTCAAAATTGTCACGTTTGAAGGACTAAGGACTTCCAAGAAGAAGGTAAAAATAATAAAACAAAAATACACCTTACCGGTGTAAATATGTATAAAGCAGATACAATTTTACCACATAGCGTTTTATGTCGTACTTTCCCATGGTCCATGAACGTGTTCAAATCACAAATGTTGTCTTTTTACTGAATATCATGGACTCGTACTCATGATTTTAAGACAACATGAGGTCACATACCGGTCATCAGGGTGCATGCCATGGAATCAACTCCGATTACGACGGGTCCGGATAATATTTCCCACGGTGCACTGAAAACCTAATTGTTCCAGCAGACGACATTTAAGTTTAGTCCAGATGGTCCCGTTTTTACTAACGTCAATCTAGTCAACATGCAATGGCTAATATATGTGACCACATACCTAGTCCTACATGCCTGATACTGGGCATGACAAAATCAACATAGACTGCTTTGAGTTAGTCCCTGCATGTATGACTAACGTAGGCTAGTTGCAAATGACTAGTTTATGAACCACTTTAAGTGTAGTCCAATGGTGCCCCATTTTGACTAACATACGTATCATGCAATTCAAACCTAGTCCATGCAGGTTTGACTAGCATGGTCAAACTAATCAAGCTGTTATGACAAACTGCATGACGAAACAATCTGGAAGAGGCGGAGATTATGGAACGAGTTAGTCAATCCATATGATGAACAAACTAGTCATGCGCCTCATTACACGTTAGTCATACAGGCCTGGCTAGTTTAGCAACATATAAGCTAGCAATGCAGTCTTGACTAGCTTGACAGGTGGGGTTGACTAACGTCATGTTAGTCAGTCCTGCATGACTAGCCTCTCTGACTAGTTTAAAGTTAGTCATACACCTGCATGACTATTTTATGTGTTTTCATCATTCAGTGTGTATTCCCCCCTGTGGCACAGACCTGCGAAAGATATTATCTAAATTGGTACTGCGCGAGATATAACGTTATCAGTCCGTCATAGCGAACGTGTGTAAATGAAACGAAATCTCAAATATCCCGGAAAACGAAGGGTTCTATGGAGTTTTTTTTTTTTGCATCAGAGGGTCCGATACTATGTTTTGTTTTGAATATGTATCGTAATTGGCTCTGAACCTATAGAACCTAGCTAGAAAATTGAACGTTTTTGTCGGGTACTTCGGTGCTCGCAGATACGGAAAAGATAACACGCAATCTCTACGGGCGCATCCATTTTTCCCACAATGCCTTTCGGTATTTCTTCCAGTCTTGAGAATTTCCAAACACTGATAATCAATTACGCCATTTTTTTTTTCAATTAGAAACAGATTTACGTACTTACCGGACCGCAGTTACCCCGATGTGTGTCTCTGTGCATTAAACGTCATTTCCTCCGTCTGCTGAATGAATGGCGCCGGAGTCTTTTTTATTATCAAATCATTCTCTTTACCGCAAACGAGCAACTGACTCGGTCTTAATCCTTTTCAGTTAGGGTTAATGTATACAAAGCTTTATAACCGTGCAAAATGTGCCAGTGTCCTCTCTATAAGTAACTTATGAAAAGGTCATACAGCATGTATAACCTTTTCTTGTTTGCCATTTGAAAGTTATATTACATGTATTATGATGCGGTTTATAGATACTCATAATATTTGTAAGCGATTTTTTTATGTCAATTGCAAGTAGGCGTGGTAGTACCCTACCCTGCCAGTACGCGTACTGTAAGCGAGTACCAAGTTGTATGATACGTGTATCCGTGCTCAAAGTTCTATGATCAATTGTACTTCGATCAAAAAAGTGCATCGTATCAAAAAGGGATTTTGTTACGACTACTTCCCGTTGATATACCTTCACTCACGTATTGTCGTCTCAGTTTCATCACTAGATTTTACGTGGTCTTCCACATTTTAAACATAATTTAAGAATAACAGGTATAAAGGCATTTCATTATCCCAGCCTCGTCCCCCCCCGACTTACCTAAAACCTGACCGTTATCCTTAGTCATCCACTTTTTGCGCCATCTTACGTACACGGACAGAAATTACCAGCACCGTAGCCTATGGGTAGGCGTGGGAAACGAGCAATTGCTCATAACACAAAACCGCAAATCGGGATCAGCTACATTGTGAGAATACGCTTTTCTCAGGATATCTAATGATCACTGAATAAAACATAAGGGCACATTTAACGTGTAACCCCAAAATAATCGAATAATTCTGTATGTCTATTATTCTGACATTTTAGTTCCATTATATATGGTTTCAAGTAAGCTATATGAAACAATATTTTGATATAATTTGAGCAGATTGTGACATTTCCCTACTCATTGATTGTTTTGCCAATCTATTTAAAACTTAAATTCATACGATATAGAACTATTGATTTAGGTTATGGTAAAATCAATGCGCAACTAAATTTACGGGCAATTTAAGATGCTTGCGTTGCATGTGTTTTATTAAAACAGCAACAAAAGAGATATGTCAAGATGTATTTTTTTTTTTTTTTTTTTATTTTAACTAAACTAGTTTTCCAAAGACTGCTGCTTAAAACGTTAATTAAATTCTAGCTGTTTGTTTTTATTAAAACATTTCAAGGAGAGTTTGGGTTTCATCTTATTGTTAATTGTTGCATGTCGTGATTAATTTTGGTAATAAACTGTGTTTGTGTATGACGAGGAGTATTGATAAGGATGGATTATTTACACCCGAGAAATGAACGCGTAACAATATGAAATTGACTGTGAGGCATGATTTGCCAGGAGTTAGACCCCTATTATTTCCGATTCCAAAATCAAAGGTATTCCAAAATAATGTATTCCATATTCCCATTTCTTTCCAATGTCAGAGCACTCAGTGGCCGGCAATATACTAAACCACTACGGATCCGCTCCAGCACAATGCAAAGAATGTACCAATCAATAATGGCCTCACTTAATATTTTAAGTTCTGTAGAATGGAATACAAATTCAACATTTATTATTTCCCATTATAAATCCAATATGTATATGCATTCAGCGACCAGTAATTTACGAAGCCGCTGATGTTTTCCCATCCTCATCAATTTGTAACGGGACCGATCCAAATGATATTACACCCTTGATCCTTACTGGAATACCTGTTATACCACAGTTACCATCTATTAAGGGAATTGCGCATTCCTAAAGAACTGCCCTATCCAATAACCTCAACTTAATTTAAGTTACCATCCAATTTCATTTAATCTAATATATATATATATATATGCTACATGATCAATTTTAGAGAAGTTCAGATCCACAATGACCCAATTTTCTTAATTTCCGCACACCACATACTCAATAAAATATACAACAACCTCCCAAATTACTGGATTACAATACAAAAGAGCCTCAAGGTAGGTGGTGAAAAAGGAGCTGGGAGGGGCTGGAGGGAAATTTATAATTCAAACAAGCCCAAAGAGCGTCTATACGCCCCGTCGGCAAATAGGCGAATTTGAACCGTTTCCAAAACGCCGAGTGGCTTTCCCTGAAAACCAACATCCGATTGGCTGTCAAAACAAAGGATTCAGCCCAATTGGTTGCCAAGCAAACGAAACCTGGCAACCCGGCCCAGGGGGATCAGGAAACATTTCCTGGTTAATCAGTTTAGTGCTTCGCAATAACCTTAATTATTGTTCCTGTTGGTCATATGGAGTTCCTTGGAAGAACGACACTCACCAGCCCAATTGGTTAGCTGACTAAAAAAAATAGTCCAGATGGTGTCAAGTAAGACTAAGTCCGTGTTAGTCAATTGCTCTCAACTAATAATTTAATTTAGGTCTGTCTTGCAGTAACTAGTTCCTATTCTAGTCATGGTGCTAGTCAGTCACACAATGACTACAATTTTAACTAGTCCATCATGAATGACTAGTAATTTTACTAATAAAATTGACCCGCTAATTTATTTTCTTATTCCATTTGTGTCAACCGCAAACTAATTCAATTAGTCCTACCATTTTGCAGCTAGGCAGGGGAGCTGACTAGACAAATGACTAATGTTGTAAACCTATTCAGAACATCTTGACTATTAAGCTGATATCATTGTCATCAATGTGGCACATGATTAAAAGGTGGCAGGAAGGGGAGAAAGGAAATCAAACTTGCTCAAAAAAAGTAATTTAAGAAGCTATACATTTTAGAATTTCATGTAAAGACATTTTTACCAAAAATGGCATTTTTTTCATAAGTTTTGCTTTCCACCAAAATTACACTTTAAATTGATTATAAACAAAATCCCCTTTGGACAAAAAACCCTGAAATCAGGGGAAAAAATAATTGTATGATAATATTCCACAGATTTTTTTATTTACTTGTTGTTAAATTTTGAGAGGGGGTGGGGGAGGGGAAGACAATGTAACCTGCCACCGACTCCATTGCATCCTAACCAACACTGCATGATGTACCATTCATGGATAGGCCCTACATTTTAGTAATTTTAAAGTCAATTTAAATATCCAACAAAATATAATTACCCGTGTAGGAATTATCAACCCTACGCAAACTCAACACTTCGCGTCATCTCTTGCGCAGATGTTCGGAATGCAATTGTAGGCCTACAAAAATTATGCACGCACGGTACTTTCGCATATTTTGAGTACCCTGACAGGTAATGGGTGGCGCCAGTCCTCTATTTTTATAGACAACTAATTTATTTGCGGATTATTTTTGTGGGTGCGTAATGCAGCGCCACGCACGTATTGATTGTCCTACGGCCAGCATAGGCCTACATACTCATTTCGATACGCCATAGCTCCACCATCACAGGCGCGATTCACGGCGGTCTTGCTTTGTTTGTCAGTGTATATGGCGTACGCGGCATACGCTCACGAAAAACAGTACACCTCTGCAAAACTATCAGCAATAATACCTATCGCCTAGCCTCACTCCCCACTGCAGGTCAGCCATTTTGATCAAATCCTCCATTAGGCCTACCTGATGTGTCAATTACAATGGCGGTGCCAGCCTCTATGTATACAGCGGAGAGACAGATGACTCAAGCCTGAACGTCAGGAAATGAGGAATGTTCGAAAATTAACAAAAATACGTAACCTATAAGCCCGCTCTGAACATCACTAACGTGATTATAATTTCTGTCCGCGCACATCACGACCACCCCCCCCCTCATGCGCCATGTATGTAAAAAGCTTTATCACCATGCACCGACGTAGCTACTATACAATGCATCACCATTACGTAATGTACTCACATTTTCAAGTCATTTTTTTTAGGACACGCTTTCTGCAGCTACTTGCAATTAAAATAATTAATTTATTTAAACTCACGTTATGTCCGCCTTCCATTTGGCGAGCACTAGTGATATCCGCAGTTTAATCTGCTTTCAACCTGAAAAGCCACGCCGGAGCAGCCAGCTATTCGATCGACACACAAGTTTTCGATTGGCATGGTGCAGTGCAATTATTGGTTTGACCGTAACAAGTTGGGGGGCCAATCAAGAAGCGATTCTTTTCGCGGTATACCGTCTGCTCTGGCTGTTATTACGTCATACGGCTCTGTTCTTCCGGTAATTTTGCCATTTTTATAGTAATTAGTCCAAACACGTTTTAGTCCAGCGAGAATGACAAGTTTTTGACATGTGCTAAGCACAATCAAGTTGTAAAGTTGGTCAGGCCTTGTCGACACCTGAAAATTACAATCTGGGTGCTAGTCCGGCTTGTGAACTTAGTCAAGCGATTTTGTTTTCGTTAGTCATTTTGTTAGTCTGTGAACAATGACAAGTGTCCGTGATGGCGTTTCCTTGTCATGTCGCCAGGCTAACTGGGGACTAGTCTGAACATTATTCAAATGCGTCTGATTACCAATTTGGGCTGTGAGTGTACCTCCCGATAATGGTTTTGTAAAAAACGGACTCTCTGATGAACATGTTATCCCTGAGGTCAACACCTTTCCGTAACGGACTCTGATTTGCCCATTCATGATCTCGATGATATAACCTCTGAGTAAGTTATCGAAACATATCCAGAACAGAAATTTCTGGTCCAACCTCTGGGAAATGTGGGGACTTTGTAAATATGGGGGAAAATTAGTACATGGGTAAACATAATCGGGCTGTACCTTGATTAAAGCCACTATCAGTCCCGTTTTTTCCCAAATTTAAAATGCCGGTTTTTGCCTCTTCGGTGCTAGTGTTAGGTTCACCTCAACATCTTATAGTCCTGTTCATAGTGAAAAACAGACGCGAAGCATTTTCAAAAAAACGGTCTTGAAGATGGCCATTTAACGACGGTTTCTAGACCTTAAAAAAGTCGGATCCCGACTTTTAATTCTTAAACAAGCATAAATTCATAATAGCTTGACAAATACGGCTTGTTATGCTTACCTACTCATAGGGGGCTTTACTACAACAGTTCAATCCATAAAAGTTGCAAAAAATAACTTCTCGATGAAAATATTGGGGCGCGATTTGTTTCCACGTGAAAAATTCGCTGATAGTGGCTTTTAAACTAAAGGGTCAAACCTAGGCAAACTATACCTTTTTTAATCCTTATAATGAGACAAATTCATGGTGTACATTGAAAACTTTGTACTTGATTTAAAATTGACCCCTGTAACTAATTTTACTCCCCTTATTTTACCAATTTTGCCCATTGCTCAGAGGTTGACCCAAAATTCGGATTCACACCGTCAACTATAGAAAACCATTTTAAAACTTCTTCTCCAAACTTCTAGAATGGGTTCTCTTTATAACCCTACTAAGTAAAATTTGTACGGAGACAAAAATACCGTGTGGATACAGAAACTTTTAAAAGTAACTTGAAATTCTACCGGTTTTCATTCACTGTTCGTTCCTTTAGTTTAGTGCATTCTTCATGATCAAATTGCATCATTGTCATCATATCATCATCATCATCATCATGGAATCATCATAACCATATCACCCACTGCATGGCGGAGGCCTCCCCAAACTTTGATTTTATAGAACTAGGGGAGCGATCGTTATTTACGGCTACAGGGGGGGGGGGTGAGTGGGCGATTTTCATATGTTTTTACCACCCGTTTTTCAGATTCCCCCATTCATTTTCCATATGTATTTCAGTTTCCCCCCTTAAAACTTACAAAATATTCAGCCCCCCCCTCGGTTTCAATCACGTCATCAATGTGATCATATATTGGATACGTATGCAAATGCATATGCAGCAGGATACAGGTGGTACAAGAACTAATATTCATAAAGGAAATGGGTCAAGTGACAGTTTCGTAAAAATGAAACAATTTCTTTAATTTTTTGTGTGGCAATAAGCATCAAGTGCTTTATAACGAATGTCCCGAGGGTGGTAACCGTGTGACAAAAAAAGCTTGGTAAATGAGGGTTTAATGCATTTTATTTCATTTATTATCAATGAACATTTTTTAGTCATTCATAGATCTTCACATGACTGTACATCAACTTGTATAACCCGATACCTGGATTCAGAGTGCCTTTATACCATTGTTACTGCATTGTTATTTGGTAGTTTTATACAAACATGTTGTCTGTTTGAAATCTGATACAGATTTGCATAGAGGTATACAATGTATAAATCAAAAACTTGAACCCAAATTTCTCAGATAAAATATCTAACAGCATAGAAAAACGACTATATTGACATTTACACTATTTCTTCAAGTTGTTCTTGATTTTCACACACCTGTTAACACCAGTTCTCAAGTGCCAAAAAACTAGGCCGAGTTGAATATTTTCAAATAGTCGGAAACCAGTTGGGCTACTTTCACGCATTGTTTTCAACGTTCATAATTGGAACATCATCATATCAATTTGTATTAAATACAATGTGCTTGAAAAAAAGTGGTCCAAAACTGTTTGGGACTACTTCAGAAAAATTAAATAGCTCTGCTTTCAGACCACCAATTTGAATAAATCAAAGTTTTTAATTGGCAGGTCTAACTGTGTTAATCAAACTATTGTAACCATAGAATATAATGAATATGATCAAAAATAAATGTTATATGTATATTTTATATGTATTGTTAATGTATATTTTTTTTTGTTACAAGCCTGTACCGTCCTCGTGAGTAATATTTTTATGAGTTCGAGTTAGAGTTGTCGACTTCGAGTTAATTTTAGAGTTGGAGTTGCTTTTAGAGTTCGAGTTGCTTAGAGTTCGAGTTCGAGTTCAAAACTCGTGGCTTCTACGCTTTACATTGTTTAAATTTTAGGTGTCCGGGATCAAAATTTTTTCCTGTATTAAACTTGTGCATTTACTATAGATTGAAGAGATAGACAAAACTCGAAACAAACAATTTTCCCTCAAAATTTGAGCAGAGTGGGGACGCCCATACCACGCAACAGATGCCTCCAAGCATGCCAAGTATAACAACAACCGGCCGAGGTCGCCGTATCAAGCACTCATGGGCGGCGTACATGCGCAGTAAACAATGTTTTCAAAAGTCAACTCGAACTTAAAGAGTAACTCGAACTCGAACTCAACAACTCAAACTCGAACTCTAAAAGTAACTCTAACTCTAAAAGCAACTCTAATTCTAAATAAGCAGCTCATACCCCGAACTCTAAAAGCAACTCACTCTAAAAGCAACTCGAACTCGACAACTCCTAACTCATAAGATAGTTTTACCCCCTCCTACTTCCTTTACAATAGCATTGATTGTATCGTCAGCAAAAGTACAGTTCACCCATAACACAAAGTGGTCCGAGATCCACAATTTACTTCATGCAACAGTATTACCTGTTCAATCAGATCATAAAATAATAAAATACAAGATTGAAAGTAGAAGTCACTACACTGTACTTGTTGTCATGAATTTCATGTTAAGGTTCAGTTAACGATTGACACTGTAAGATGCCTACCCACCTGAAAAATATTTACCCAGGCAATTACATGTAGTATTCTGTTAGAATTTTGAAGCCCAATGTCGACAGTCCAGTTTAATATTGGAGATGGTTTAACGATTTTGTGCATTCAGTGGGACTAAATTACACACAGACACACATAGAGCTGAAGGTCATGGTAGGCTACATGTATAGGGAGGCTAGTCTTTTCGCATATTTCTTTTCTCCTCATTTCTTTCAGAAAAATCAGGTTCCCCCTCCCCCCCCCCTTTACTACTTTGAGGAAAATTCCAGGTGTCCCCCCTATAGCCAGCATTTTTTTTTTTTTCGGGTTCCCCCCACAAAGTGCCCATCCCCCCCCCCCTCCATAAATAACGATCGCTCCTAGCCATGGTCTCCATTCCGTGAGCTTTAGGTCCACCTGTGTCCCATGTTCTGCCAGGTGTCCCATCCCAACCATTCCTTTTCTTCTTGTATGCAATATTATTCAATTGGGGTCTGGCTTCTATCCACTCAAGAGTCTTTCTGTCCCATTTTGTTATTCCGAGCAGTTTGTGTTTCCATGCGTGTTTGAGCTTTTTTTAGTTTTTTGTTCCATTTTCTGACACGACCATTTCTCCCTCCATAGGTCAATAGCTGGTAAAAATAACACTGGTTTGAAAACCTTCCTCTTAAGACAAGATTACATGTTGCTTTTTCATAATGCTACTAAGGTTTTTCCATAAAGCATGCCAACCAGACCCTTGTTTCTTCATTTGATTTCATGCCATCTGGTCTGGTCGAATCCAATTGGTTGTCCAAGGTAGATGTAGTTGTGAACCTTATCAATTTCCGTTGAGCCTATTTGTATCTTCTACCTGCTCCCTGCTTAAAAGCATCGACATGACCATGGTCTTCTCATGTTTATTTTAAGACCAACTTTGTTACTTTCTGCATTGAGGTCATTGATTATTTCTTCCAGATCTTGGCCATCTTCTGTAACAAGGATGATGCTGTCTGCAAATGCAAGTTGTTTACTTTTTTCACCATCAATGTTAACTCCCTGGTGCCCCAATTAACATTCCGCATGATCGCATCCAATGCGCAATCATAACTTTGGCGATATCGGATCTCCCTGCCTAACTCCCCTTTTGATTTGGAACTTGTCACTATCTTTTATCAGTTGGATAGAAGAAGTGCAGTTGGATAGAAGAGTGCAGTTGATAGAAGAAGTGCAAGTCATTAAATTATTATAAGTATGTTGTAATTATTATAAACAGTTCCAAAAAAGTAAGTCCCCCCTGAAAATGTGCATTTTTTCTGGACAAGTTAGGCTCCTTAACCTGTTACAAATGTAAAATGTAACACGGAACTGTTACACATTTAATCGCAAAAAAGTTTCGCACAGCAGTTGAACTTCTCTCTGAAACAACGTCCATTTATTAAATTTGAATGACAAAATAAAAAATGGCACTTTTTGCATAGTATAAACTATCTATCCCATTCAAGAGAGAAAAAACCGTGTGGAAATCGGATATTCAAACTTTTTTTTGGTGAAAAAACCCATTTTCCCCGAGTCTAACACTGCGTACTCTTGGAATGACAGTATGGCTGAGCATGTACTTTAGACGTCAGCCTGAACGTAATTCCTATGCATGTTGTACTCGTTTTGGTAGCAATAGAAGATATGACCAACTATCCATTGGTACCCAATCAAGTGTCGTAGTATTCCTGCGTTGTACTAGGCATGTTGGTACTTCTCCGTTCGGGATTTTCTCGACTGTTAAATCCCTATGCACTAAAGTGCCACTTAATTCGTCCTCAAATTTTAATAAATTACGTCATTTCAGGGAGATATTAACTATGTGGTGATTTTTTTTTGCACATCAAATGTGTAACCTTGCGTTGCAACATTTCACTTTTGTGTAACAGTCAAGGAGCCTACTTTTCAGAACAGTGCCCTTTGTCAGGGGGGGGGACTTATTAATTTTTGAACTGTTTATTTATAAGCATTACATTATTATAGTATTTTGTTGATTGTCCTTATATCTGTTTAATTACTGGAATTAATTAAACACAAATTACATTATATTTTACGCAATCAAGAACTAGTATTTAAATACTAGTTGGTGTCCAGGGGTCTGTTTTCCGAAACTCATTCGTTAATCTACGTGCATACTATACTAATGTCCATGCCTGAGTAGACCATTTGTCCAAAACCTCTGTAAAAACAAACTGGTATGAAAGGTCTTTATAGACATACGCATGAGTTAAAGTATGCACGTAGGGTTACCAACGAGTTTGGGGAACGGGCCCCAGTTTAAACTATCAAAATTTAAAATACCTGTTTTGGTAACTGATAGGGACTTTCACTCGTTGAGTCTATGAACATTGTAGTTTCGCCTTTTCTGCTCAGGGTTAGGGGCCTCTGAGTAGTCGTGTTTTTTAAAAACCCATTCCTTGCTGCAGGTTTTGTCCTTGTTGATATAGTTCCAGAAATGAAATCAGCATTCGTCTATGTAAATAGGTAAACACCAAACAACAGTCGGAAATATGTTTCTTCCCAAATCTTGACAAATGGTTCTTGATCACTCTGGTTATCCAATAAAGTAGCAGTGCATGGGCTATAATTGACCATGATACATATTTTTTGGAACAAATGACATTTAAACATATATAAGATGCTGTATTGCTGCCACGGAAAAAAGTTAGGGAGACTGTGGTCAAATCAAAACTGATAATTCAAAGACCAACTTGTGAGGACTGTAGAACTAAGGACAGTATCAATCGTAAATGAACTCTGGATCAAAAATGACAATCTAGGCAGACATGAATGTCCTTCTCTCTTGCATAAATTTGGAAAGTTTTCCATAGTAAGGACAAACAAATTCGTGGTGAAGTTGGACAATCTTTGTACCAAATAATCAATGCAATGTGTATGTCGACATCACAGGTGTTCCATGTAGATTAATCTCAGTGAATTCAAACACGTGTCTGAGGCTGTGATGAATGCTAACTATGTAAACCAAGTGTCCTACAAGTCAGTTCTTTAGATATTTCTGCCAACATGGCTATATAAAGAAACACATTCTGACACTATTACCCTCTGTTTAACCTCATAGTAAAAAAACGTCTTTATCTGCAGTTCTTTTCCAGGCAATTCGTCAAGCAGTAATTACACCCTAGTGTTGAAAAAAACCTTCGCTTGATAAGAAATACGTGAGCAATTATAGACCGGTTGCTAATTTGCCTCTCATTTCTAAATTGATTTTAGACAGTGTCACTTCACAGATACTTGATCATGTTAACAACCATGGACTTTCTGAACCATTGAAGTCGCATAATATAAAAGCACGCATAGTACTAGGACTGCTGCTAGCTATGTTCATAGTGATTTCCAACTGCTATTGATAATCAGGAGGCCATTTCTGATTATGTTAGATCTCTCCGCAGCATTTGACACGGTGGACAATGACATACTGTTGAGCAGAATAGACCATGAGTTCGACCTTAGAGGATATGTGTTCGTGACGGTTTTCCTCTTACCTTAAGGATAGATCCTGTCGTATTTCTGTCTGCGGTAAATACTCTGAAAATATACACCTGGAACATGGTCTAAAATACCTCAGGGGCCTTTAATTGGGGCCCATGGTTTTTGTCTTTCTACACATACTATTGGTCATATCCTCCGTCACCACGGTGTGAAATACCACATTTCTTGATGCCATCAGGTGTGTCTGATGCGATCCCATATTTCCAAGAGACAACTCGTGTGGCACTGTTCCACCCTCCACGTTGCATCGCTGCTGTCGTAACCGTGGATGATTGATAATAACCTGAAATTAACTCCTGACTGAAAATATATGTATGCTTTCAAATCATCCAACCACATGACACTTCTTCTAGATGTACAGCTTCAGCTGCTGCGTGCTATCTGTCCAATCGATAATGTTCGCATTTGGGCGTTAAATTTTTGACGGACCTTCAGAACCATTGCAGTCCTGCATTAAAGCACTGCACATTACCTAGAACTGCGCTAGCCTATGTTCATAGTAATTTCCAACATGCTATTGATATCCTGAGCTTATTTTCCTGATTATGTTAGATCTCTCCAGCATTCATTTGTACTGTGGACACTTTACAACTGGTTGACCGAATAGACCATGAGTCGGCCTTAGAGGAGCTGTGCGTGACTGGTTTTCATCTTACTTAAGGATAGATCCTGCATCTTTCTGTCGCCGGTAAATACCTGAAATATCCACCTGGGACTGGTCTACCTCAAGGGTCCTGTTAATTGGGCCCATGGGTTTTGTATTTATACACACCACTATTCTAGTCGTATCTTCCGTCACCACGGTGTGAAATACCACATTTATGTGATTGACATCCAGGTGTGTCTGGATGTCGATCCCATAATTCCAAGAGCCACTTGTGTGTGCACTGTTCAAACTCTCACGTTGCATCGATGATGTTAACCAGTGGATGATTGAGAATAAACTGAAATTAAATCCTGACAAAACAAATATTTTTTGACTTCATCAGCCAACCACATGAAACTTCTTCATGATGTACAGCTTCAGCTGCGGATGCATGCTGTTGCTATCTGTTCCATCTGATCAGTTCGCAATTTGGGCGTATTTTGACGGACTTTCAGACCATTGGCAGTCTGCATATTAAAAGCACTGCACATTACCTAGGGAATTGCGCTAGCCTATGTTCATAGTAATTTCCACATGCTTTGGATAATCAGGAGGCTATTTTCTGATTATGTAGATTTTCAGCGCTTTGATACTGTGGACATACATACTGTTGAGACGACAAGACCATGAGTTCGGCCTTAGAGGATCTGTGCGTGACTGGTTTTTATCATCTACATTAAGGATAGATCCTGCCATATTTCTGTCTGCCGGTAAATACTCTGAAAATATACCACCTGGGGGACATGGTCTCTACCTCAAGGGTCTGTAACTGTTAATTCGGCCATGGTTTTGTATTTTTACAACACATTGGTTGTATCCTCCGTCACCACGGTGTGAAAAATACCACATTTAATGCTGATGACATCAGGGTATCTGGATTGTCGATACCATAATTCAAGAGACACTGTAGTGTGCACTGTTCAAACCTCTCACAGTTGCATCGCTGATGTTATCCAGTGGATGATTGAGAATATAAAACTGAAAATAAATCCTGGGCAAAAACATTAATTTTTATTGCTTCATCAGACAACCACATGAAACTTCTTATTGATGTAGAGCTTCAGCTGGATGCTGTTGCTACCTGGCCTCTGATAATGTTCGCAATTTGGGCGTTATTTTGACAACCAATTGTCAATGTCTACCATGTGTCCAGCCCCTTGCTAAATCTGTTAACTGGAAATTAGAAACCCCCTTTAAACTAACGTAGATCCTAGTTTTTGAACATGTGCTCAGTGGGTAGATCATTATTTTTGTCTCTCGCTTAGACTACTGTAGTCTGTTGCTCAATGGTAGTACTCAGAGGAACCTCAACATACTCCATAAGCTTCAAACAATGTGCTCGTCTCATATTCCCGTATCCTAGACGCATAACCCCCGCAGCCGCGCGCCCGTGGCTGTAGCCTGCTAACACTAACACGGGGATCCGTCTGCTCATTCAGTCCCGGTAAGGGTATTTAGCCGGCTGACTTTGTTTTCAGTTTTGTAGACTTATGGACCCATCCTTTTCACATTCCTTAGCGGGGACAATTGAATATTAATTATTAAAGAACAATATACAGAATGTGATCTTAAAAGGAATTTTATTATGGGGAATAACAGCCATTTTTGGAACAAATAAAGATTTGATGACGTCACGGCATTGATTTGGTTTTAATATAGTTTGCTCGGGGGGACCCATTCAGGTAAAAAATGACGTCCGTAATCCCTACATTGGAAAAACAACCGATTTATCGTCATCGTACGTCGTTTTTGAATCATTAGGGAAAAAGGTCATTTTGTAACTGTTTAGACATCATACACGGTGTCTTTTGGAAAAAATAATAGCACTTTGGGCATAGAGGGTCATGTACAGACCTTGATTTAACATAGCCTTTATATAATATCGGTCGCCCCCGAATAGCAAACTGATATCTGATACCTGACACGTGACCTGGTCACCGGACACTTGGACACAAACTATTCATCTCGTTACCGTTTATAACTAAATACGGCAAAGCCGCAAGCATCTGTTATCTCTGTTGTCACATCGTAATCGATCAAGATGTGAGACTATACACGTGGTTCTGTACAGGAGGGTAGGACAGATCTGCTCGATTTGGCCATTGGGGATTTCCAAACGTAATTGGTGAAACTGCTACATTCATTTACTAGGGCAGTCTCGGTCCCCCGTGACATTAAAAATCAATCTCTTAAACCTTTGTTTCAAAGATCTTAGTAATACATGATAAATTAAAGACAAATATTAAGTTCACATCAATCATGCTTCTCTGTTAAATTACCTGTGCATACTCAAAACTCCAGAACTTCCCCTGCAAAGTAATCTCTATCACCCATCATACCCTGAACATTTCCTCCGCCATTGCTACAGACTATGCGCTCGGTAGCATGCGCACCGATAACACTCTGTCAATATCAAAACACCCTTTATAATATTATAACCCCCAAAACCATTGCCTCCTGATTTACTCACACTACCCCTCGTTGAAGAACTTCACTGGCTAAGTATATCTGATCGTATAAATCAGACTCTTTTATTTTAAAGGCATTCTGGGCTTTGTCCAGTACATCAAGTGAATTTCTGTGTAGTCATTAGACACTCCTGGTCTGTTACCACTCGTTCTTGCAAAAAAAAGCCACCATGGTCTCACTCTCGTTGTTCCTAGGACACATAATGTGCCTAGCGACAGGACCTTTTCAGGGGCTGCTCCAAATCAATGGCATCCAAATCCTATCACCATTAGCTGCCAGTATGTTGAAAAGTTTAAGTCACTGCTCAAAGCTCAACATCTTTTAGTCGTATTACTCATAAAGGCGGCTTTATCGAAAGGCGCCCTTTCAAAATATAAGTCAATGTATGTTATGTTATGATGGTCTTGTATCGCGTTGACGCAAGTCTACATTAAATATCATGTTTTACCACCTATATTGCCGTAACCCTTTGTAAATACAGGGAAATTTCGAATGTGTTTGTCTGGCGGTGTTTGGTTTGTACATTTGTTGGTGTGTTTTGTTTGTTTTGTCCATGAGAAGCTATTGTCATGATAAGGTAGCTGTCCGCCAATGAATGTGAAAAAATGAAGGCCTTAATAAAACTACATGTTGAAAAGAAATCATATATGACAACAAAAATACCAGATTGTTTGCATTTCAAACATCTTTAAAATATGTTTCTTGGTGTGTTATAACTTTCCCTTCAGGAGTTAAATCTTGTTGCATCTACACAGGTCTCTAGTAATATAACGTCCATCGCCACGATGCCTGGAGTCGGTCCCTGGGCCTCGAACCCATTAACACACATCGCTATTCAAAGTAGCTTTCGATGACACTAAATTATGATGGGAATGATATTTGCATTTAAAAGGTTGATATCGATTAAGTTTGGTCTTACTCCATGTTTCATGAAAAACACGAAAAGCACTTGGAGGGGCTGTGGACCGATGGAAGTACTTGTACAGTGCGTTGTGAATATATAAAATCACATATGCTAGGAATGAGGGGCCACTGACATTATAAAATAGGGAAACAGTAACATGTGACGCACAGACATTTACGTTACCCATGCTGTTGTTATTATTTTTATTTATTGTGACATCCCTTTTTGGTGTGGTTACCACGTATCTGGCCAAGGACGGAAACAAATTTTGGTATCTGGTGGAGTAATAACTCAATGGGATCAAAAGAGGAAAGATCTTGCATAAGACTTTGATTACGCATATCGGCGAAGTAAATGATTTCTGCACAGGTTTTTATTAAAACAGGGGGCGATTTTAGGGGCGGGGGGGGGGGGGGCCGCAACGACGCGCCCCCCTATTTTTTTTGCATACATAAGCAACCCGGCGCCGCATAGGTCACCGGCCATTGTCGATGTATAAAATGCCCTTTTTACGCACGGGTCCGCCCTGTAGATGTTGACGAATGACGGGTTTAACCCCCCCCCCTGCTCTTCAGATTTCGATCCGCTGAGAAAAAAAAAATTGGTCTACCCGACGAGCGATGCGAGCCGGAGAAATTTGGCTCCTCTATTGAGAAATCCTATATCCGTCCAGTGTAAATATTATACCTTTCAATACTCTGGGGTATGTCAAGTCCAAAAGTTGCACATGTGTTTGAAATGAATAAATGCCATCACAATTTTCTTTCCCAAATATCAGTGACCATAGATGTACATCAGTTGTATTGACTAGAACAAATATATATGTTGAATAACCAGTCAATCCGCTCGGTATGCCGAGGAAAAGCACTTCAAATTAATGTTTTTATCTGAAGTACAGATCCTTTGTTAATAACC